>JAZHYW010039335.1:0-33890 GCA_037355805.1 Ixodes ricinus | reverse complement strand
GTACACCACGCTAAGAATTGTCTTCATTACGCACAGGCTCGGCATCCAGACGGTGAAGATTTCGACCACCGTGCTGATATCGTCGCCCGGCTATCGCTGCAACAGGCTGCCTCGTGTCCCTGTGGTCTTCAGGCCCGGCTGCATCCTCATTGGACGCAAGAGTGACGTCATCGTGAAGAACGAAGAAAAGAGCCTGCGGAAGACGGCTGCGGTCTTTGGCAGCGGCGGCGGCACGGAGTGTACACCACGCTAAGAATTGTCTTCATTACGCACAGGCTCGGCATCCAGACGGTGAAGATTTCGACCACCGTGCTGATATCGTCGCCCGGCTATCGCTGCAACAGGCTGCCTCGTGTCCCTGTGGTCTTCAGGCCCGGCTGCATCCTCATTGGACGCAAGAGTGACGTCATCGTGAAGAACGAAGAAAAGAGCCTGCGGAAGACGGCTGCGGTCTTTGGCAGCGGCGGCGGCACGGAGTGTACACCACGCTAAGAATTGTCTTCATTACGCACAGGCTCGGCATCCAGACGGTGAAGATTTCGACCACCGTGCTGATATCGTCGCCCGGCTATCGCTGCAACAGGCTGCCTCGTGTCCCTGTGGTCTTCAGGCCCGGCTGCATCCTCATTGGACGCAAGAGTGACGTCATCGTGAAGAACGAAGAAAAGAGCCTGCGGAAGACGGCTGCGGTCTTTGGCAGCGGCGGCGGCACGGAGTGTACACCACGCTAAGAATTGTCTTCATTACGCACAGGCTCGGCATCCAGACGGTGAAGATTTCGACCACCGTGCTGATATCGTCGCCCGGCTATCGCTGCAACAGGCTGCCTCGTGTCCCTGTGGTCTTCAGGCCCGGCTGCATCCTCATTGGACGCAAGAGTGACGTCATCGTGAAGAACGAAGAAAAGA
The DNA here is from genome assembly GCA_037355805.1 of Ixodes ricinus. Taxonomy (NCBI): domain Eukaryota; kingdom Metazoa; phylum Arthropoda; class Arachnida; order Ixodida; family Ixodidae; genus Ixodes; species Ixodes ricinus. The sequence goes on along the minus strand of JAZHYW010039335.1, from coordinate 32,982 downwards.
GCCTGCGGAAGACGGCTGCGGTCTTTGGCAGCGGCGGCGGCACGGAGTGTACACCACGCTAAGAATTGTCTTCATTACGCACAGGCTCGGCATCCAGACGGTGAAGATTTCGACCACCGTGCTGATATCGTCGCCCGGCTATCGCTGCAACAGGCTGCCTCGTGTCCCTGTGGTCTTCAGGCCCGGCTGCATCCTCATTGGACGCAAGAGTGACGTCATCGTGAAGAACGAAGAAAAGAGCCTGCGGAAGACGGCTGCGGTCTTTGGCAGCGGCGGCGGCACGGAGTGTACACCACGCTAAGAATTGTCTTCATTACGCACAGGCTCGGCATCCAGACGGTGAAGATTTCGACCACCGTGCTGATATCGTCGCCCGGCTATCGCTGCAACAGGCTGCCTCGTGTCCCTGTGGTCTTCAGGCCCGGCTGCATCCTCATTGGACGCAAGAGTGACGTCATCGTGAAGAACGAAGAAAAGAGCCTGCGGAAGACGGCTGCGGTCTTTGGCAGCGGCGGCGGCACGGAGTGTACACCACGCTAAGAATTGTCTTCATTACGCACAGGCTCGGCATCCAGACGGTGAAGATTTCGACCACCGTGCTGATATCGTCGCCCGGCTATCGCTGCAACAGGCTGCCTCGTGTCCCTGTGGTCTTCAGGCCCGGCTGCATCCTCATTGGACGCAAGAGTGACGTCATCGTGAAGAACGAAGAAAAGAGCCTGCGGAAGACGGCTGCGGTCTTTGGCAGCGGCGGCGGCACGGAGTGTACACCACGCTAAGAATTGTCTTCATTACGCACAGGCTCGGCATCCAGACGGTGAAGATTTCGACCACCGTGCTGATATCGTCGCCCGGCTATCGCTGCAACAGGCTGCCTCGTGTCCCTGTGGTCTTCAGGCCCGGCTGCATCCTCATTGGACGCAAGAGTGACGTCATCGTGAAGAACGAAGAAAAGAGCCTGCGGAAGACGGCTGCGGTCTTTGGCAGCGGCGGCGGCACGGAGTGTACACCACGCTAAGAATTGTCTTCATTACGCACAGGCTCGGCATCCAGACGGTGAAGATTTCGACCACCGTGCTGATATCGTCGCCCGGCTATCGCTGCAACAGGCTGCCTCGTGTCCCTGTGGTCTTCAGGCCCGGCTGCATCCTCATTGGACGCAAGAGTGACGTCATCGTGAAGAACGAAGAAAAGAGCCTGCGGAAGACGGCTGCGGTCTTTGGCAGCGGCGGCGGCACGGAGTGTACACCACGCTAAGAATTGTCTTCATTACGCACAGGCTCGGCATCCAGACGGTGAAGATTTCGACCACCGTGCTGATATCGTCGCCCGGCTATCGCTGCAACAGGCTGCCTCGTGTCCCTGTGGTCTTCAGGCCCGGCTGCATCCTCATTGGACGCAAGAGTGACGTCATCGTGAAGAACGAAGAAAAGAGCCTGCGGAAGACGGCTGCGGTCTTTGGCAGCGGCGGCGGCACGGAGTGTACACCACGCTAAGAATTGTCTTCATTACGCACAGGCTCGGCATCCAGACGGTGAAGATTTCGACCACCGTGCTGATATCGTCGCCCGGCTATCGCTGCAACAGGCTGCCTCGTGTCCCTGTGGTCTTCAGGCCCGGCTGCATCCTCATTGGACGCAAGAGTGACGTCATCGTGAAGAACGAAGAAAAGAGCCTGCGGAAGACGGCTGCGGTCTTTGGCAGCGGCGGCGGCACGGAGTGTACACCACGCTAAGAATTGTCTTCATTACGCACAGGCTCGGCATCCAGACGGTGAAGATTTCGACCACCGTGCTGATATCGTCGCCCGGCTATCGCTGCAACAGGCTGCCTCGTGTCCCTGTGGTCTTCAGGCCCGGCTGCATCCTCATTGGACGCAAGAGTGACGTCATCGTGAAGAACGAAGAAAAGAGCCTGCGGAAGACGGCTGCGGTCTTTGGCAGCGGCGGCGGCACGGAGTGTACACCACGCTAAGAATTGTCTTCATTACGCACAGGCTCGGCATCCAGACGGTGAAGATTTCGACCACCGTGCTGATATCGTCGCCCGGCTATCGCTGCAACAGGCTGCCTCGTGTCCCTGTGGTCTTCAGGCCCGGCTGCATCCTCATTGGACGCAAGAGTGACGTCATCGTGAAGAACGAAGAAAAGAGCCTGCGGAAGACGGCTGCGGTCTTTGGCAGCGGCGGCGGCACGGAGTGTACACCACGCTAAGAATTGTCTTCATTACGCACAGGCTCGGCATCCAGACGGTGAAGATTTCGACCACCGTGCTGATATCGTCGCCCGGCTATCGCTGCAACAGGCTGCCTCGTGTCCCTGTGGTCTTCAGGCCCGGCTGCATCCTCATTGGACGCAAGAGTGACGTCATCGTGAAGAACGAAGAAAAGAGCCTGCGGAAGACGGCTGCGGTCTTTGGCAGCGGCGGCGGCACGGAGTGTACACCACGCTAAGAATTGTCTTCATTACGCACAGGCTCGGCATCCAGACGGTGAAGATTTCGACCACCGTGCTGATATCGTCGCCCGGCTATCGCTGCAACAGGCTGCCTCGTGTCCCTGTGGTCTTCAGGCCCGGCTGCATCCTCATTGGACGCAAGAGTGACGTCATCGTGAAGAACGAAGAAAAGAGCCTGCGGAAGACGGCTGCGGTCTTTGGCAGCGGCGGCGGCACGGAGTGTACACCACGCTAAGAATTGTCTTCATTACGCACAGGCTCGGCATCCAGACGGTGAAGATTTCGACCACCGTGCTGATATCGTCGCCCGGCTATCGCTGCAACAGGCTGCCTCGTGTCCCTGTGGTCTTCAGGCCCGGCTGCATCCTCATTGGACGCAAGAGTGACGTCATCGTGAAGAACGAAGAAAAGAGCCTGCGGAAGACGGCTGCGGTCTTTGGCAGCGGCGGCGGCACGGAGTGTACACCACGCTAAGAATTGTCTTCATTACGCACAGGTTGGTTCTTTTTGCGTACTAGTGTGTGTTCCGAACTTTTTTTACTTCCTTGCTGCTGCCGCTGCTGCCATATTGTTGTTCGCTGTTGGCTTTGATGTACAAACATGACATGCTTGGTGTGTAACGAATCGTTACCAGAGGATAAGTTTTATCTGACTTGTGTAGACTGCAAATACCAGTATCACACTGGTGATTGTTCTGGCGTTACAAAGACAGAATACAGGTCAAAAGGTGCACCTTTCCGCCAGGTCTGGCAGTGTCGAACGTGCGCCACGGCAAGGGCACGAGGAAGCCAACGCGAGGAAGAAATGAACGAAGAGATCGGTGTGGCGAGCATGCTTACTGCAATAAACAAAAAACTGGACAGTCTTCTAAGCCTCAGAGAGACAGTGGTTGGCATCGAGAGCTCTGTTCAAATGATGTCTAGACAATACGATGACCTAATGGTACACGTCAAAAATCAAGACAAAGAAATGAAGGACCTAAAAAAACGCGTAGTTAACATTGAACAAGCTGAAGCGGCTTCTAATGAAGAAATGAAGTCACTCAGGACCGAAGTGAACGAATTGGAATGGCGCAGCAGGCAACTTAACCTCGAGGTACATGGCGTCCCGTATTCAGAAAAGGAGGACCTGCTTGCCAAGCTAAATGAGGTGGCCCAAATGATTGATGTGCGACCACTGACTATAAATGAGGTTACTGCCGTTCACAGACTTACCGCTAAGCCAGATAAAGTACCTGTTATTATTGTAAGATTTTTGAGGCAGACTACTCGCAATCAGTGGTTGCACAACAAGAAAAAGCTTAATCGAGACAACAACATCTATTTACTGGAAAATATGACAAAGCAGAACAAAGCACTACTGTGGACGACAAAAGAATGGGCGAAAGAGAAGTCTTATCAGTTTGCTTGGCATGTGAATGGCAAAATTCTCGTGAGACGAAAGGCAGGTGATCGGGCGGTTGTGATTGAGTCTGCAGATGCTCTGCTTAAACTGCGTTAGATGCCACGTGAAAGATTAAAGGAAGGATCCATCTTTTGTAATGCTTTATCATGATAATGTGCTTCCTCGGGACCTGAAACAGCTTCTTGGTCACGAGGACGAGTGTTTTTTAAAATGTTTTCACGTTAATGCACAATCTGCTAGAAATAAAGCGCTTAGTGCTACACGTAGAAGTTCTTTTTTTTCACAGTTTCAATTTTCATTCGATATAATAATGCTAACCGAAACGTGGTATGCAACAGAAACCGAAGTACTTCAAATGCCATTATACTCCAGTTACGTTTTGAATCGCACATCTCGTCGCGGGGGAGGTGTGTGTTTACTTGTAAATAAATCAATAAAATGTGAACTTTGGGATGATTATTGCTGTATCACTCAAGACTATGAAGTGCTTTCTGTGAGAACAGGGAATACTGTTATAAGTGTCCTTTATCGACCACCAGATGGCTGCAGTATTTTCTTCTTTCAGTTTTGCGAGCGGTTTTTACAGGTCGTAAATGATAACCATTACGATTTAATTTTGGGGGAGACTTCAATATCGATATGGTGAAAGATAGCGCTTGTAAGCGTGAATTTAATATTTTAATCAAAACAAACGGATGTGTCAGCGTTATTAAATCTCCCACTCAAGTCACAGTGCGTAGTGAAACAATGATCGATCTTTTTATTACGAACGCACAGCCAGATAAGATTACATCCGGAACGCTGAGTTATGATATTAGTGACCACCTTCCAATATTCCTATGTTTAAATACCAAACCATATAAAAACGTTAGAAACACAGGAACATTTGTATTTCAAGACATAACAAACAACAGATTAAATGCTTTTAAAGCAGATATCTCTGAAATTAAATGGAGCCCAATATACAACTGCGAGGATGTTAATCTTGCGTATAATACATTTTTGGGGGAAGTTACAACTATCTACAATCGTCATTTTCCTTGGAAAACCTTGAAAGTATCTAAAAAGATCCGCAAGCCATGGATAACGCCTGAATTGTTGAAGAAAATTGAGAAAACAAATATGCTATACCAGAAATTCCTTAAAACAAGAGAACCGTCTCAGCTTTTAAGTTTTAAGGTATATCGAAATCAATTAACAAAAATACTACGAAAAGCTAAGACAGTGTATCATACAAACTCTTTTCAGGCGCAATCTACACGTGCGGATGTTATCTGGAGAAAAAAATTCCGTTTTAAATCGCGTTCCAAATCGGCAGCCTGTAGATAGCATTGTCCATGAAGGGGTGTACTTGGATGGTAGTTCTTTAGCTAACACTTTCAGTGACTACTTTGCAGGCTTAGTTAGTGACAATACTACCACAGATGCGTTTTGCAGTTACTTTGAGTATAGAGATAACCATTCTATTTTTCTTGAACCCGTCACAAGTTCCTGAGGTTTGCTCCGTCTTTATGCAACTGAAAAATAGCAGTAGTTGTGACTATGACAATTTGCAAATTCGACCTATTAAATACATACTTGACTTAGTAGCACCCTGTCTGTGTCACATTTTCAATCTGTCCTTAACAACGGCGTTATTAATTTCCTGAAAAGATGGAGATGGCGAAAGTGGCAGTGTTACATAAGAAGGGTGATAAAAATATTCTCAGCAACTATCGACCCCTTTCTATCTTCCCGTTATTCTCCAAAGGCCTAGAAAAAATAATACATACTCGTTTAGATTAAATTTTCTGCTAAGCATAACCTGCTGACTCCCGCTCAATTTGGTTTTAGGAAAAGTCGATCGACCGAATTAGCATTACTAGAGCAAAAAGAATATATTTTGAAAAATTTCGAGGAAAAAAAACAGGTTCTATGTGTATTCGTGGACTTCACAAAAGCCTTTGATTTTATCAACCATAATATCTTACTTAAAAATTTGAGCTTTATGGTATCCGCGAGTTACCTTTAGAACTTCTACGCTCCTACTTGCAACACCGTTGCCAATATGTTTCTATTGGCCAATTTTCTTCTGACGTAAAACCTATTCCCTCAGGCGTCCCACAGGGGAGCATTCTTGGACCGTTTCTTTTTAATATGTACAATAATGACATTGTAAACACAAGCCCTGCAAAATTTGTCATATATGTCGGCGACCGTAGCTTATTCTTTTCATCAGATAATAGCGATGATCTTGGCACAATCGCCAATGACACTTTGTCCAAACTTGGGGCATGGGCAAAAGATAACTGCTTAAAAATTAATACTGATAAAACTAAAGCTATCATTTTTCGACCCAAGAATAAGTGCGTAAATCTAACGAGAAGCATTGTGCTTGACTCTATGCCAATTGAAATTGTCAGTAATTTTAAAAGTCTTGGAGTCATATTTTTGGAACATATGTTATGGGACAGTCACATTAACCACTTACTTGCAAAATTATCAACCATCATAGGTCGTGACATTCCGTAACGGCAAAACACTCCCAGTCAGTGTGAAGCTATTAATTTACAATTCTTTATTCTATTCTCATCTGAGCTACTGCAACCTCGTCTGGGGTAACACCACATTCACAAACCTGCAAAAATTATTTTTACTGCAGAAACAAATGGTTAGGATAATATGCAACCTGCCATATGATTTCCATACAGGCAGTTTGTTTAAGAAGTTTAGCTTATTAAAAATTCATAGCCTTTATGAATACAGATTGATTCTGAGTTTAAAATCAGAGAAAAAGGAAACATTATAAATCGTTGTCAACTCTAGCGGCATTGACACCAAGTCTACACGTTCACTTAACTAGACACATGGAGTATTGGAAGGTTCTCTACTGTTCTACTAACTATGGTAGGCAAATGTTGCGATATACCATACCAAAACTGTTAAATTTCCTTCTTGAAAAAGAAATTTGCATTGACACTATATCCTTCAAGACTTTGCGTTCTCTTCATCTGTAGCAGTGATTTACCTCCCCCACTTAAATGATTCTTTAAATGTGTTTATGCTATATAGAATGCACTATTTTTGTGTTTTTCGGATTTCTGCTACGTGCATGCCATTAGTTTAGGTGATTAATAACTGTTTTGTAATCTCGTGCATCTATTTTTTTTTTTTTTTGCTGCAATGCCAATGTACGGGGCCTAGGGCTGGTCAAGCCTCCTTTGAGGCTTTTACCCTTTGCTCCACTATGCTTCATGGAAAAATAAACTATTATTATAATTTCGTTGCGTGCACTCGCGCACACCTGCGTCTGCTCTCTTGTGGAAAGATTGTGCGCCACTTATTATAGACGCTCAAATGTTTGGTTCAGCATCCCTTTAAAGTTTTCCTCTCCTTTTTTGCGTTATGCGGAATTAATAAACAATGTTACAAATATTTTTGTTAAAAAAATTAAAATAAGCATTGTAAAATAATGTAATGCCTTCGTACCAGCGGGTTCGGGTCGATTGGGCTAGTTTGGTACATCGATCACTTTTCAAACGCCCCGCAGCATGTCTAAAAAAGAGGGTGAATGAGGGGAAGGGAAAGACGAACCGGTAATGGGGAAGGAGGAAAGCGGGGATGACAAACATTCATGGTATTTCGCCGCTATTTTGGCAGAGTTTCTGCTCCCGCATATCTCTACTTCGTGGTAAGGCGTTTGCAATCAGAAGAAAGCGCTAGCGATGCCCCGCATCTCCCGGATATCGCTTTACTGTCGTTTCCTCGGTTGGCTGTAAGCGATGCCTTCGCACCCTCCCGTTCTCCCCGAACTCGGGCTTCGTTCGGCTGTCCCCGGGAGGGCCCGGAATGCGTCGTGGGAAGGAAACGAATGGCTTCGGGTGAAGAAGGTCAGCTCGGGCATGCGTCTGTACTCCGTCTTAACTTGCGTTGACGTCAAAGCGGGGATAGGGACGCGCGAAAACGCTCGAAAAGCTCAGCGTAATAGCATTGAGCTTCTTGAACTCCCGAGGCTATAGTCGGTTACAAGTCAAGAAGGTCAAGAAGAAATGCCCCTCAAAGGGAATCTTGTATTCCTCCGCCACCAATCGCGTCCCGTTGTTTCTGTGACGTCAAAACCTGCCCGAACCAATCTTGTTCTGGCGAATGAATATTTTCAACATGGCTGCCGGGCAGATTTTCTACGACTCCAGTATCTTGCAGCAATTATTCTGTCTTTTAATGCGATTTTTCACTTACCCGAGCATACCTCGCTAAGTCGTAACCGCGTCCACTTTTATTCGCAATAGGTTCTGCGCGACAGCGTGAGAATCCAGCGATAGCATTGCCATCGAAAAGTTCGATGCGGGAGTAAGGCCTAGCATCGTACATACGTCGAACGCCGTCTGCTTCTCTGCCTCAGGTTGCGCCTCAACATCGTGACGGCATCGGCTTTTCTTCGCAGTGGTTTCCGTGGAGCGACGTGAAAATGCAGCGGTCACCAAACTCTTCTTTATAAGTGTAGTGGGCTGTGCGGGAGGGGCATAAGTGAACCGCGAACACAGTAAGTGTCTTCATCCGATTTCGACCGTATCTTTGCTGGCGTTAATAAATAGTCTCTCTACTGAAATGACGCCTTCGAAGCAGTATGTATTCATCTGTGAAACGTGGCGTCCTTGTCAAGTTTTCGCGTCGCAATCAGCTGCACGGTAATCTATGACTGCGATAGTACCCGCGGGTGCACCCTCGTTCGCAATATTGAGTTGTTACATACATGTGGCATACAAATGATAAAGCCAGTGATGCGTATGTTACGAACATTTAATTGGTATTGTTTTGGACGTTAAAAAGCTGATGTCTTTTGGTAAAATATCAGAAAATTTGAGGGAAGCAGATTTGGTTCTCTCGAATGCTTCCGAACATTCTGCTTGCTCTGAGAGGCCCTGTCAGTCGTGTGTTTATGCTTCGAAACCCGGGTACGTGACGCGTGTACCCCCACTCGCGTCGTGTCGCGGCCTAAGGTATTACCGGTAAACACGCACCAGCTTTTCCAATTTACTTTAGAAGGAAAATTTGTCCACAATATTGGATCGCAGCATTGGTTTATTAATTTGTAAAAGATGAAAAGTATGTCAATAAAAATTGATTGCAAGGGCAGCTTCCCACCTAATGAATTGTGGCTTTCTTATATGCGAAATATTTATTTAAATCAAAAATTGAAAACATACCGAATACTCAGATGTCCTGATCTTGGTCTGAACGCAAGTGGCAGAATGATTTGTCTTTATAACAATAAAATCAACAATGTTTGAATCAAGCAACAACTCAAACCGCCTAATTACATTTCTGATGTATGTTTATCTCTGCATTATACCAGGCCGTAGCCGCGAACGAGCTCTTCAGAGTCTGCCATCATCTTTCTGGTCTACCTTGGCAAAGACAGACTCGTGTAAAAAACATATTGAACTTCTTGAAGGCAACTTCGCAGTCCTCATTGTCAGAGCTTCCATGGAACCATCAAAAAGAAGGGTCCCTGTCGTTTCATCGACACATGTTTTATCAACTTTTTACGACTCTCGTTTCATCGACACTGATTGTTTCATCGATACTACCACACCGTGCTGTGAAGTTTCATCGACACACAAATTGCACGCTGTAGGAACATTTTGTTGTGTGTTTATCACTGGGGCACATGTTAAACTATCCAACCCACCCAGTTCACGACGCTTTGCGGCGACAGTCTCCAGCAGTTCATTACAAAAATGTGGACCCACCAAGCCCACCTGTACATGCCACTTCGCGGCAGCGTGTAAGGGTGGTCCTGCCCCCGCGCATGTACCCGTACCCTTGCTCACCAACAAACCAGCGCACCCCTAACCAAACAAAAATGTTGTCGACGAAACATAGCAAGATATGTCGATGAGCGAGTGTCGATAAAACAATCTGTTGATAAAACGTCGCAGCGTTGATGAAACGAACTGTCGGGGAAATGCCATTTGATGAAATGAGTGGCACCGCACAAAAAGCCTGTTTCCGAGCCGCGTTACTTAAACAGTATCGCAGGCATCATTTTTAGATACCCATTGCCAGACAAAATGCACTCTAAACAAAACAAAAAGAAAAGGAATTTCATGTCCCTCTGCTGTTAAAGTTCACGACCTGAAATTGGATAAGGAGCAGCTGGTTCATCTCCATCAGGCAAATTTGAAATGGTTCTGGACTGGACAAGATGGACTCGTTTTCGGCGTTATTGGTGCAAAATTATGACGAGTACAGCGGGCTCGGGCCTGAGAGCTAAGGGTTAACGTGGGGCTCCCCAAGCCGAGGGGTATGGCGAGTGCATACCAACAGTGGGAAGCAACCACCTACCACCTACCTATCTGATTTTGTTGCAAGCCTTAGACCTCAGCCTTCAAATGGTTCTGCATGATTCGTCGTATGGGATAACTTCTTAGCAGCCCATTATACTGATCCTACAATTCCGCTCCAATAGTACATCCCCAGGCCTTCCGGGAGGCGACCCACTTGATCCGGGTGCGAGAAGGGACCCCAAATCGTGACCTGCGCTATATATTTGACGGGTCTAGGCTAACTTGTCGAAAGCCAACTCGTCGACGGCCAACTCTTCGGCGGCCCATTCGTCGAATAGGCCAATTCGTCATTAGGCAACTCGTCGAAGGAAAACTCTTCGAAGAGGCCAACTGGTCGCCGCTGTTTCAAAGCCATAATATATAATTTTTGTCCTGAAATTTTAAAGCAAATCCTGCCCTATAGAAATGCGTAATATCGCCTCATGGTAATAGACATAGAGTGTGCTCTTTCTTGTCGAAGATAACAACTTGCAGCTTTCTCCGCTTTCACGGTGCAGTGGGGGACGATCACTACGTCGCGCGTGTATCACTGGGGCGCGTTTTAACCTACTCGGCCCACCCGTTCACGCCGCTTCGCGGCGACAGTCTGCGGTGGCTCATTACAAAATGTAATAAAGGAAAAGCAAAAGGATGATCCCGAAATGACCATTTCTCAACTTGTCTCAAGTTACTTTCTTGTCTTCGCCCTCTTGTAAATTTTCTTTCCGTCTTGTAACCCGAGAAGGGCGCTGTCCCTAGTCCAAACACAAATAAAGATTTAGGTTAGAAGATAACAAGGAACCACAAACTTTTACCTCGGACCGTCATTAAACCTATTCGACGAATCGCCCTTCGACATATTGCCCCTTTCGACAAGTTGCCCTTCGACGAATTGCCCTATTACAAATTGGCCTATTCGACGAGTTGTCCGGATCCCATATTTGACCTCTGAGCCAGCTGATGGGGGCACTAGGGCAGCACCAATGGAGAAGGGCATTACACCTGTTACAGACTTACAGTTTCAAAACCCAGAAATACCTCCATTCATTCTAAACCAGTTTTAGAAGCCACCCAAACACTCAAAAACGACCTTTCAGTACTTCACAACTCTGTCCTCGGCAACAAGTCTGGCTTCAATCTGTGCATTGGACGATATCAAGCTTGAGTCGAACTGAACTACGCCCCGTTACTGGCATTGGCATTCCCCAGGTCTCCGTCCTCTCACCAACCCTTCATCAATGTTGTAGCCGACTTTTCCTCACGTCAAGCAATCGGTGCTGTTTTTACGATATATTTCAAGCGAGTACAATGGCACCTCTGAAATTCAGGAAATCTATGCCACACCCCTTCAGACCGCACCTCGGCGCACAGGGCAGCCTGCTCCTCATCCACCACGAGGTGTTAGCCAACTCGCCGAAGTGCGACCCAAGAGTCATAATGGCCGTCGACTTCAAGGGAACTTTCGACTTCCCCATTATGCTTCGAAACGGAGCACTAGCACTGGGATTCCACTGTGCTAACACAAGGTATTAATATTCCCACGGTGGCCTCAGTCGTGTGAATGGCCACCGACGTCCAGTTTATGCTTCGAAACAGATCACTTTCAGTTAGTTCGCTGCCCGCAGTGCTGACGCACATTATCGTTATTCTCAGAGTGGCCTCGGTCGTGTGAATGGCCACCGACGTCCAGTTTATGCTTCGAAACAGATCATTGGCAGTTAGAGTTAGCTGCCCGCAGTGCTGACGCACATTATTGGTATTCTCAGTGTGGCCTCGGTCGTGTGAATGGCCACAGATGTCCCGTTTATGTTTCGGAACAGATCATTAGCAGTTAGAGTTAGCTGCCCACAGTGCTGACGCTCGTTATTGTTGTTTTCAAAGTGGCCTCGGTCGTGTGAATGGCCACCGACGTCCAGTTTATGCTTCGAAACAGATCATTGGCAGCAAGAGTTAGCTGCCCACAGTGCTGACGCACGTTATTGTTGTTTTCAGAGTGGCCTCGGTCGTGTGAATGGCCACCGACGTCCAGTTTATGCTTCGAAACAGATCATTGGCAGTTAGAGTTAGCTGCCCGCCAGTGCTGACGCACAGTTATTGTTATTCTCAGAGTGGCCTCGGTCGTGTGAATGGCCACCGACGTCCAGTTTATGCTTCGAAACAGATCACTGGCAGTAAGAGTTAGCTGCCCACAGTGCTGATGCACGTTGTTGTTGTTTTCAGAGGGGCCTCGGTCATGTGAATGACCACAGGCGTCCCCTTTAGACTTCGAAACAGAGCACTGGTACTGCGATTTCGCACTCCGCTGTGCTAACACACGGTTTTGTTATTCCCAGAGGCCTCAGTCGTGTGAATGGCCACAGACGTCCCATTTATGCTTTAAAGCAGAGTACTGGCAGTGATCTGTTGTGTCGTTTTTCTTAGACAAAAAAGAGCTTATTTGCAATCAAAATTCTATTTGTTGCGTAGCGAAGATGTTTAGACAGCGGGAAGGGCCAATATGGCATCCGATGTCTTTGCCGTAGATGGGCTGCAAACTTTTGTTTTCGCGAAGTTGAAATCTATACTGGTGATTCATGGCACAGTGCAATGTATAGACCAGCTCGAACATTATCGCAACAAAAATAAAAAGTTTATCTGGTGGCTGCATATCGAAATGCTATACGGCAACGAGCAGAGAAGCATGACAACATGAGACACGGGAGGTCAGTGGTGGACAAGAGCAACAATCCGATTTTAAAGCATATGAGTGGTCCTTAAAAGGACTGTTTTGTGTTCCGAGATGTTCCACACTTTCTCCATAATGGTGGCGTTAAGCTTCGTCAAGGGGCTCGACACCAGACAGGTCACTCTCGGATGGGGTGTCCTCTCCATCCAGCTGGATGACGATGGGCTGGATGTGGGCACTTGTGGCACCGCCTCGTCGGAACGTTGCTTCAATGTCAATAACGTGCCTGACAGCATTAATCCAGTTGTCAGTGGTGACCTTGCCAACTTCTTCGTTGAGGAGTGTCCCCACGTCGACGATCTTGTACGTCGTGTTTCGGGCAGCAACGCCGTTCTTGATCTGGACCCATATCAGTTCAACGGGGTTGGACTCGCAGTGATACGGTGGGAGCCTGACCACAGTGCAGCCAGCCGTCTCGGCAGCAGTGTCCACACGATACTTTAGGTGCTGTGGCTTCACCAAGGCCACAATGTCGAGCAGCTGCTTCTTCAGCATCTTGGGGTCCCATGAACATTTTTTAGACGTCAGCCACTGTCGGATGTCGTCCTTGCGGGAACTTGTCGTCGGCACTGCTTCCAACCACCGTGAATGGTAAGAAGCGTTGTCCATGACGATAACGCTTCCTGTCGGCAGCTTGTCGAGGACACCGTCGAATCACTTCTCGAAGCGGGCGCCATCTATTTCCTCGTGGTAATCGCCGGTCTTTTGTCCACGGAACACGTCCAGGCAGCCGTCGACGAAGCCTTCATCGCTGCCGATGTGGGTGACAATAAGACGCTGGCCCTTCCCCGATGGCAGCTTGAGGCCAGTCGAGAGACCACGCATGAAGGCGTCGTGAGACGAGGCCACGGTCGTGTCTACCCACACCCATGTTCGTAGCCGACCGGGGGGGGGGGGGCAGGCTTGCGCCCGCCCCCCCCCCAGGTCGGTACGCCCATGGGTGTGGCCCATGGTATAGAATACAACTTTATTTAAAGAGGGAGGTGCAAACCAACGCTACTCGCGAGGCGCTCCCAGAACGCGGCTGAACATCCACAAACAATGGCGAGTCCCCAGCACCTGATTATCGCTCCACAGCCAATGAAATTGCGGCCTTAGCCGATATGAACGTGAAACAACCAATCACAGACAGAGGAGCCTGAACATAATTAGCCACACCCTGCGTTCCTTAGACTGTCGGTGACTACTGTGACTCGAGTGTACGGTGCCTAAAACGCGCGTCTCCAACAAATGTCTTTAACCGCGTCAAAAAAAAAAAAAGTGGTCTTTCGATTTTCGTTTGATGACGTCATATATGTGTCATGGGCTGTCGCCGGTAGCGGTCCTGCCGATGTCACAGCAGCTGGTGGTGGATGTGGCGGACACCTGTCCTGCTGCAGATCGCTCTCCAGTGTGACAGTCCACGGAAGCTTCGGCAGCCAGCGGGAGTTGGGACGCAGCGACAAAAGCGACACTCGCGTTCGCTCGTGCTTTTCGCCGCCATTTCTTACGACCAACCGCCAGAATTGTGACATCCGACAGCAGGACACGCCGGCCTTCTCTGACGTCATTTGTTGCCAGTTCCAGACAACTTTTTGATGTATAGGACGCTAAACACACCGGCCGGAGAAGCGCGCCCCGGGCACCATACTCGAATGTAACCCACAAAACAAAGCGACACGCTGACGAGTCGGTATATACTTCCCGTTCCGTAAACGTCCGGGCTACCCGCCAAGCAGACGCCGTTCTCTCGGACTCCTCAACTAATACCGCCTAGAGGACAAGGCCTAGCGCATGACGTCATCTGTTAGTGGCTCCCCGACCCACCCCGAGCGGCAAACACGCTGCAGCTCGACGAAAGACGCCTCAAAGCGGCAGACGCTGCGCTGTGAGACGCTGCGAGACACGCTGGCCGCGATGCTGACGCAATGATAGGTGGCGCTGTGCGTGGATATACACTAGAGATGACGTTTGGAAAGGGGCTAGGCCTTGTCTTCTAAGAGGTATTGCCTCAACACCCGTCGACGGGGACGCAGGCGGCGTGCTAAGTGCGCGTCTTTCGTCTGACCGTAAATGAACTGAGGGCCGACACGCTCGTTAGCATAATTAGGCCCGAGTTATTCGAGCGTCGAGTCCTCGTCCACGCGCGCTGCCCGAAGGACGGCTCCGAGAGACGGGGTCCTTCTTGAGCCTCTCGCTGGCGGCCGCGGCGTGGTGCCGACACTTGCGGAGGCTCCCCCAGGGCGGGCTTCGCCTAATTGCGCTGTCATCTCGGCGGCTTCTTGCTAAGTGAAATTAAGGGAAAAAATGTGCGGATGGCTCTCGGGATTCTACATCATCCAAACTTTCACTCGCGTTCTATCTCATCCCCCTTTTTTTCTTTTTTGCTGTGTATTTGTTGCATTGGCGTTTTGCCTGCGGTTGTTGATGGGGCTTTCACCGGTGATGAGGTTATCCGGGTTGCTCAATCATCATTTGCATTTCTTTTTTTTTCACTGTGTGTGTGTCTGTTCTATTTTTTTTGCGTCTTTGGAAGTTAGTGCGGAGCGTCGTAGGTAAAATTCGTTGTTCCAACTTAATGTACAACAAGGTGCAATTTTAAACAGGAAGGTAACTTGTGCTCATCGCCTTCCGTCATGCTTTGGTTGGACGTGCACGCTCGAAGCCCGTGAGTTTCCGAAGTGTTATTCAAGGCAGGACGCTCGCGTTAAATGCGGGACACCCGAAAGATCTCGGGCCGATATCATCCTGGCAGTGACCATAGCCGCCCAATCCGCGTCCCTCTTGTTTTCGACGCCGATTGATTCTTTTCTAAAACTGGCAGATTTACTGGACCATGCAAAGGGTAGCAGCACATTGTTTGCATTCGAGAAACTGGGCCCCACAGGAATCCCAAATTTGCCTAAATAGAAAGAGGCATTTTTACGAAAGGTCACATGAGGCACTAGCCGGCGCGGCGTGCCCATTCAAATGGCAGCAGGAAGGTTCACTGCGGCGGCGCCTTTGGCTCTTTGTACCCCAGTAAGGTAGCCACAAATCATGATACGAATAACGTTGACGAAACCCTGAGAAGGCAGATGACTTTCTACAAAAACAATGCGATACCATTTGTATATATCACTTTGTCGTCGATCGCGTAAGGCTTTTTTTTTAAAACACAATTGCAAAGGCGTTAAAAAACTCCTGCATTTTAAATTACAAAAAAAAAAGATTCACTCGATTTCTTTTTTTATCAGAGAGTTTTAGGGAACTGGATTTGCACATCCGATACGGTACAATGGCCCCTCCGGTACGAACTGCGCATGTGATAGTCTTCTGTGGTTTGATTTGAATGCCGCGTGATCCTGCGCTTTTGTTTTTGTGCGTGATGTATTTATATCCGGTGACACTAAACGCTACAAAATTACGGGAGCCATGACGATACACTTTTGGCGGACTTTGATTGGCTCCATCGGAGCAAAGCGTTGGCTGGAGTCGAACCTAATGTGAAAGGAATGCAACTCAGTTATGCTCACGCAGACACACGCACGCACACGCGCAATCAGACGCCATTTGCTGAACTAAACAAAAAACAGCAATGCTACTTTCACGGTCTTTCTGTTTTTAGTTTTCGGGGGGGGGTGGGGGAGAGAACGAGCCATATATTTGTGCCGGTGTACCAGCTTGAAGAAAGCCGCATCGAAGTGCTGTAATATGGAACTCCCGGTTAGCTCAGTTGGTAAAGTGCTCCACTGGAATTGGAGAGGTCCCTGGTTCGATTCCAGGACCAGGCAGATGTTTTCTAGTCTCGCACCAGTCACCTAGCTGTGTTTGGAGATTGGTGTTTTCACCTTTATTCCCCCTGCTCCTCCTCTCCAGGAATTATTATTGTTATTTTTGTCCAGCTCGTGACACCTTGGCATTAACTGCATTAACAAGAAACATCCACCAGCAAGAATCGCTGCTGCGTTATTCCACTGCCTCCCGGCGACGGGCAACAGTTGCTCAAAGAAAGAGCCCCCCTGCCTCGTAGATCGCATTCGACGCAACATGCTGCCATGCTTGCTCACGGTCCCCAGGGGCGGCGGGGCAGAAAACGAGACGACCTGCCGAGATCTGAAGAACCAATAAATTACGCACATAAAGCTAAAAAGCAAGCGACACACAAAAGACAAAAAACAAACAAACAAAGACGCCGGATTAACCTCGGCAAAATCGAAGCGTTCCTCAGGGGAACGCAAATAAGAGAAGAAGAAAAAAACCGAAACCAACAACGAAACAAATAAGCGACGAAACGAATTTTTGGCTGTCTCAGGAGTCGGAGTGTCGTGGCAGCAGATTCCTTTTTGGCGCGAGGCAGCAAGACAGAAACAAACAAGGTAGGAACAGCACCCAAAACCAACACGACATTTAAACAAACGAACGCACGAAACTTCGTCTTTTTTTTTCGAATAAAAAGAATTACAAAAAAAAATCAGCAACACACACAACGCTCTTTGTCTGGAAAGGTCTGGAAATTCGTCGAACTCACAAAACACGTGTGTTTACTTTTTTGCCGTTTTGATTTTGTTGTCGGTGTCGTCGCCGTACACGGTCTCGGGTCAACATTACGACGGAGCGGAAGGTTACAGCCCTCGCTCGGAGCGACCACCGTCCGATAGAAACAGCGAAAAAAAAAGAAAGGAAGAAAAAGGACGGAGATTTGTTACCGCCGAATTGGGAAATCTACAGGGAGGACAGTATGGCGGACGGTCGTCGATGGCTCTGTATGGGCGACATGGAGTACCAGTCTTACTCACTTTATTTTGTATGTGTTTCCACCTTTATTATGAACTCGCCTTATGTATGGTTTTTCGGGTAAAGCAGATGGTGACTTCAAGATGAAAAAAGAAAAAAAAGCAAAGATAGCGGCTGCTTTTCGTCGTTATTGGTTTATGAGACAGCCGGATTAATAATTGGGGCTGTCCAGTGGACCGCAATAAATGACCATTGTACAAATGCAATGGTTGTATGAAGCTAAAGATCGAGGAGCTGAGGGATCTAATGCGACCGAACTTCGTTATATTCTTTGGCGGATATATATATATATATATATATATATATATATATATATATATATATAGGTGGTGGGGTCAAGCGATCTTCATTTGTCACTGCACCCTGGCAGGCAACCGTCATCTAGCGTTTGGAAGGCCATGTATCTTTGCGGCCAACCTTGCATGTGTTGGTTCTGAACCTAGAGATCTAGACAGGAGTTCTGGTTTTCGGGTGATATTCGGAGGTGGGGGCGGGTCGCCTTCTTTATAATGCTGTAGTTCCAGTCACATTTCATTTGTGCGTACAGGTTTAGAGGTTTGAGCAGCTCTATAACGTCCACGGATGTGCTGCTTAGGTCGGCGATGGTCAAACTTCCAAGTCTGCGTCGTTCGTAAACTAAAAAAAAAAAGATATACCTCGACAATCTGCGCTGCCATTTGTTCATTTTGCCTAATTTTTTTATGCCCGCAAATTGCTGTTTTTCCTTCCAGGGCATACGTACGCTGCGACGTAGTTCATTTTATGTAGTTATTTATTTATGTATATAAGGAATACTGAGGCTCGCACACCTGGGCCATAGCTGATGTGGGAATATAAAAAGAGACAGTTACAGTATATATTACAATGACTATCTCGTGATAGAGGTTATTGCTTCTACAAAGCCGTCGAGCGACGGAAAGGTCACAATTTCATTCGCTGGTGAATTCCATTCGTCAATTGCCCGGGAAAAAATATTACTTGAAAACATGATGCTTAAGTTTGAAGTGCTTTAATGCTAGTGAATTATTTAATCTGAGCAAACCGGTTGTTGAAAATGTTATATATATATACTTCACTCTTAACATTAAACTTTTTATTCATAAAAGAATACAGATGTTTTAGTCTATTTACCCTCGCTCTTTTTTCTAGCGGTTTTAACATTATCTCCTAAAATCAATATTAACAGCGAAGAGCTAAATCTGAAATTATTACATTTAAATCGCGCAGCACGTTTTTGCACACAATTTATATATTCCTGCGGCTGAATGCGTATACCATACAGTACTCGCGTATTCCAGAATAGGCCTGATCAGTGTAGTATGCGCAGTTCTTTTCGTTTCAGTATCCGCAAAGTTCAACGCCCGCCTAAGCGTAAAAAGTCTTCCCATATTCCTCTTAACAACGCCATCTATAGGCTGGTTCCAGTTAAGTTTGCTTGTACAATTCACATCAAGGTATATGTTTTGATCTATATATCTGACGATAATTATATTAATATTATAATTGTATTTTAAATGATTCTTTTTCCAGGAAATTGTCACTGCAACTGTTTTATCATAGTTAATTTGCATTTGCCAACCATCTGTCCATTCCTTAATTTTAGTCAAAGCGCTGTTATGTTATTCCTGGTACTGAAGATATTTTATTTCGCAGTAAATGACGCAGTTATCTTCAAATAATTTAACTGACATTGCAATATATTAGTTATATTAACAATATCAATTTAAAAACAAAACAAACAAACTAGAGAGGCCCAGGCACTGAGTTTTGAGGAAATCCTGAAGTTACTGAAAGTGGTGTAGAAATCTCGTCATTTAAACGTACATATTGACATCTATTAGGCAGGTTAAACGCTATACAGTTTACAAACTTATTATTCTTTAAAAAAGTAGAAACATTTAAGAGAAGTTTACGGCGAGATAAGTGATCGAATACTTTTGACAGGTCGAGAAAAATGTAGATCTGTTGGGCTCCTATTAATGATTGTGTTTGACAGGTCATGTACCTGCTCAATCAACTGAATACTTGTTGCTAACTTTCTTCTAAAACCGTGCTGATGTTGTGAAAAAAATGTTGTTGTTTTTATATCATAACTCCTATGCAAAAATATTACATTTTATTGAAGCTTGTAACACATGCTAGTCAGGGACACCGGCCTGTAGTTTGCTGGATTGTTTCTATCTCCATATTTTTGAATAGAAACGATTTTTCCAACTTTCCACTTATTTGGTAAGACTCCGTAAGAAGAGACGCAAAGAAAATTATAAAAAGATACTTAGCTGTACACTGTGAGCAACGTTTAGAAATTCATTATGTAAAATATCAGGACCAGGTCTCTTTCTATATAATTAAGAAATAAAAATGCCTTCCTCTGAAACTACGCTCTTCAGTACGAGCAGAGAAGTACGCCACAATCTTTGGATGTGAACCGTCATCCAAAGTAAATACCGACTTAAAAAAAAGTGTTAAACTTTTGTGAAGTAACAGTTCTTATTAATGGTTCTAAAGTCATGACGGAGACATACCGCCAAAATGTTTGCGGTGCTTTAGATAGAAATGAGCGAAGCGTTACATTAAAAACAAACAGTGTTTGGACTCATCCAGCATCTGTTTCAGTTTGTTACTTAGTATGGAAACTCTTTGATCGGAAGCTCCTGCTGCACACTTTCGATTACTTTTTCTCACCCGGGCAATTTTACGCTTTAGATAAAGTATATCTATATTGATCCATGGACTTTTCACGTTCGGTTTCTTCTTTCTAAAAGGCACAAATCGCTCAACACAGTTGTTCACAATGGCCACAAAGGCCGTCAACAATTGCTCAACGTTCGCTCCACGAAAGTGAGGAAGGATCATAAACCTATCAAGGGACAATTCCCAATAGCCCAAGACGCTAACACCATCCGTTTGTTTGTAGTTCGGCACACTCATATGCTTAACCTTTGTAGTCTTGATATTCTTAACGGGAATAATCACCTCCACCATATTGGGATCAGAAATACCTTCATGGATGTTGCAAGTATACAAAAGGTCACTCAGTTTGGTATTTAGAAATACAAGATCAATTATCGAATTGGGACCAATATTACTTTGCGTAAAACCTTTAACAATATGGGAGAAATTATGGACAAACGTAAGATCCAAAAGAGCTTACCCATGAAAACGATCAACATTACTGACAATCAGATCAGACTAGTTTATGTTTGGTAGATTAAACTCTTTAGTTGATATGATGTTTCCATTGAAATGTATGCACTTGACAAGGCACTCACTAAGGAGCTTCATTAACCCCAGGGAAAAATTCGGGCGTCTATAGCATGCACAAATTACATACGATACACCGTGTACACTACCTTGCACAACAGAGATTCCAAGTTGGGCATGTCACCAATTGCTTACAAAGCACATCCTTTCGATAAAATATCGGTACTCAGCCTCCTCTGGATGGTCTATCTTTCCTTAAAATATAATATTCGGGGAGACGTATTTCAGAACTGAGTATTTTTGGATTGACCCATGTCCCTGTAACAATCATTACGTCGGGAGAATATACCCTTAACATTTGTTCAACGCTTTCGACCTTACTAGCAACACTCCTAGCATTTATATTGATTAGTCTAAATTCTCGCCCAATACGTGACTGACGTTAATTTTCTTGCCTATGCGGCATATCTGTGACCTTTACTCTACGCATCAAATTCATATCCCAAATATACGCATCCTTATATACGATCAACTTGTGATACCTTAACGACACTTTGCCCTCCGACATTACTTAATCCTTCACAGTCATCCACAGATTTCTTCTTATCGTTTGTACTTTTTAAGAGCAATCATCTGATACATAGATACTGGTTTCCTTGAGTTTCCAAACGTTTTTCATGGCCTCAAGAATTTTCAATAAAATCAAAAATTTTCAAAATGACAGTTTGAGATTTGTTGGCCATTTTTTTACCTAGTTTGTGAATACGTTCCAAATTTGTCACCTTAATCCCCAGTTTGTCCTCGAGGATAGTCTTTTAAAACATAATGTTTTAAGCAATGCCATTGTTTCATTATCTCTTTCTTTCGCACCGTACACAATGAAATTGTTGCGTCTACTGCGGTTTTCCAAATCATGTACCTTCTCTGTCATCCGCCCTAACTGCCGTTTAATCTCCTTCATTCCATGGTCGCATGTTTCAACCTTTTCTGCATTTTTTGTAAAGCAACTTCATATTTAGTTCAATTGCTTCCAATCTTTTACCTGTTTCAGATATGTAGTTATCAAAGGACTGTTTAATTGAGCTAAGGTCACTTGAAGCTTGTTCCTAATTTTTCAAAATAACAGCCAACTGTTCTTTGACCGTGGGACCGGGGTTTAGTTCCACGTCAGCGCTTAGCAGTAATATCAATACACAGAAAGAATCAAAACAACCGGCGACATCATCACATAACACTTGAGGGCAAGGCAACACAACTATACGTGCCTGCACGAGAAAGACGAAACAAATTCATTCGCGGCTGCATGCCGCGAATGAATTTTAAGTGTTCATTCGTGGCATGCAGCCGCGAATGAATAATAGTGCTGCCGTGCCGCCACAAGAAAAAATGAACGAAAAATGTGATACAGCAACATTCACGCATTTAACTAAATACGCTTGTTTTATATCTCGGGGCTTAGACTTTTCTTCTTGGTAACTGTTGTAGGGAACTTATAAAAATATTCAAAAAAGCGAAGAAAATTTACTATATTAGAACATGGCCTGGCTATTACATCCCCATCACATACTGACTGCTTTATTTTCTTGTTCCAGTGTTGAGCGTTTAGAATTGGAACCAGCTGACCAATAAAAAGTAACAAACTCTAACCATCAAAAACTTAAAAATGTCCGTGAACAATAGTAAGGTCTATGGCCAATAATTCCGGGTGTTTTATTTCTGCTTTATATATTCTTTTACACTGTAAAAATAAAAATGTCATGAACGCCGTAGTTTAATTTAACTATGGCGTTCATGACATTTTTATTTTTTTTCATCACTGTTCTAGAGTACAAATATTGGTAGTACTGTCCGCAGTTTTTCTTTCTCACTGTTTTTTTGTTGCGGGCTTTTGTTGCACTTGTTGGTTTTCAATACTATAATAGGGCCAACTGAACTTAGGATAATAGAATATAGAGAGAAAAGGGGACAGACATACCAGCGGTATGTGTGTTCTTTTTCTCTCTACTTTCTATTTTCCTAAGTTCAGCTGGCCGTGTTATAGTTTTTTTTGTTTCTTTGGTTCAACCGTTTAGTTAAACATATTACTCGCCTTTTGTAACACATCTGTCAAAATATCTTGGAGCAACTAAATTTTTAAAAAAATCAGAAAAGTTATCACGTCGATTCTAGATACACCAAGGAGCCCTTCCTTTAAAGCGAGTTTTTAAATATCTACGAGACATACAAAATATTATGGTCCCGATGCAATTTACAACAGACGCGAAGATAAAAAAAAAACTATATGAGGTCTAGGAATATATATGGACATAATAAAGTGCAAAATATTCAGGCCAGTTTCCACGTACCTCGCAGCGCTAAATTAACCCAAGAAGGCCGCTGGCTCTAAGATGCGCTCCGATATTTAACCGAAACCTAAAAACATGTCCAAATTAAGCGTGTTTTTCTTTTGTTTTTGCCGAGAGAGGGGGGGGGGGCGCAGTAAAATACTTCTACGTGCCTTATATTTTTCTAAAATTATTTGATTTAGTAGATTTCAATTAACCATGTCTTTGTTCTCCTAATTAAAATTTAATTAGGAAATTTTAGCTAGTTATTCAGCTAATTCGTATCACCTTTTTCTTTTCAATCCCTGGCGTACGCTTTGGCTAAAAAATAATTCCCGTAAAGAGGTTTTCGTGTTTTTTTTTTAGGCAATCACCTTAGTTTTAGTGATTTTTGAGTCTTCGCTGAAACACCGGGTGCAGTCTCTGACGGCGCAGTGATTCACAACGAAACGAAGTATAGATATAGGCGTCCTTCCTAATACGGGTGCTTGAACCCTTCATCGTCATTGTCCTTTACAGCCGCTTGACAGCCTGATTTATGGACCTAATAAGGGCGCGAATTTCATCACCATGTCCTTAAAAACGAAATATTAATAATGGCCTGAGAGAAAATAAAGTGTTCTAGCTCAATTTAAAGAAAGCAAAAATTGTCGCGTTCCTGAGAAATAAAATGTAAAAAAAGATCAAAAGAAAGTGCAAGCAGCGGAAAACTTCCTAAGATCCCGTATTATGGGCGGGCGATTCATTTTTGCAGAGCGGTAAATTTCGGTAAGATTCGGGCGCCGAAGGGCCCGGGAGCACATTTTCCGCCTGAACGTGGGCATTCGTTTTTTCATGTGCAGGACGCTCTGTCTTCCCTCTCCTTTTTGTCCCGGAACAGTTTGTTTGTTAGACTGTTGTATGCTCCGGAAAAGACGGTGCATAGTTTATATCTGTCCATTTTACCCAGCTATTATTTGTTTTTCGTTGTTGTTTATTTTGCATCATTTATTCGTTTTTGAGCTGA
This sequence comes from Ixodes ricinus, assembly GCA_037355805.1. Taxonomy (NCBI): domain Eukaryota; kingdom Metazoa; phylum Arthropoda; class Arachnida; order Ixodida; family Ixodidae; genus Ixodes; species Ixodes ricinus. The sequence continues at coordinate 8,800 of JAZHYW010039335.1, read as the reverse complement.
CGTTTTTCGTCTCCGTTTTGGGCCGTGTGCCTTTTTCATTTCGAGGATATATATTGTTTTTAAGGGTCCTCTTTTTTAGTAGGGATACTGATAAAAAAAAGAGAGAAAAAAAATATTAAAAAAGGTGGAAAGAAAGAAAAAAAGCAGAGGAGCAGAACCCGACGCGATAGGCACGCCACTGTGTCGATAGCGTGTAGACGTTGCAAGCACGGCCTCTGGTGCCGCCACCTTACTGCTGGCGAGTGTAGATCGTCTGATAGTCAAGCCTTGCCAAGGCGTGCCCACGGTTGCCAGACTGGAGCCCAAACAGAGCGTTCTCCATTTACATTGGCCAGACTCACTTGCAAACATCCATACACGTTTGTGAGCTGCCACGCTTCAAAACCTGATCTAGCAACTCTGCGCGAAAAACACTTTCTTAGAGCGCCAGTCTGGCAACCGTGGGCACGCCCTGGCAAGATAGCGCTAGGTGGTGCCAGCTGCTGCCCTTTATAAAGAGTACAGCCGTTAACATCCGTCTAACACTCCATCCAACCAGGTTCGTCTATAAGGCGATCTTCACACACCGGCAAGATGGCGGCGTTCGGGGGCCGTACTTCGAAACATCTATAGTGCACAACTGTTTCGGCCTCGATTGCAAAGTAGACGGGGGTTCGAAGTCGGAAAAAACTGGTACGAAGTGTTAATGTTAGAGGTGAGACGCATATATACATTGAGGCCGTTTCACCCATCTTCGCTTTGATCTGTAGACACGTTCCTCGACCACTGGCACTTTCGTTTTTACAGTAGTGCCATTTAGTCAACGATGGTTTGGAAAGCCAGAGCGTAGCAAGTCACGAGTAACCCCCGCCCTTTCCCCATGTAACATAAGAAAGCCGTAAAACAGATCGTGGTCACAGAAACCCGGCTTAGCACGCGTCTGGTGTTTGTTTGCGTGAGTAGAGGATAATGAAATGTCCTCACTCCGGGTTGCAAGACACGCCCACCAGACGGCGACTCCGAAGCCTTTCTGCGCCAATAAGCGGTGTTCCCAAGCCGACACGAACTCGTATGTTGAACCTTTGACGATGCAGAATAACTCTCGTGTAAGCCTCCTTGTACACACGCACAACGGCGACGCGAACAAGTATGGAGGTGAGTGAGTGCTCCCTAGAGGGTGGTTTCACCGGACATACTTCCGGTTCAAAAGAGAGGCGGAGGAAACGCCTTATGCTTTTCTAGACAGGGAGGCGGTGTTTTGCAGCTAACTCAAGTTCTGTTGCGTTGTGATCGAATGCGACTGACGAAGCAGTCGACTCAGTCATCGCTGAGTCATCGAGCCTGGCAACACGAGTCTCCCAACACAATATGTCGCTCTTTCGGTTGAAGAAAGCTGTCATACCAAGGCAACATTGTCGCTGCCGTCCGTGTTGTGCTGATGTTACGGCGATACGGCAGGGTTGTCTGGCAACAAAACGAACAATAAAGACGTTGGCCGACTGTTGATAAACATGTGTTGTCGTCACCACCGCGTTTCCTCGGTCTGACAGGACGTAAAGAAATGTTGCTACAGCTCAAAATATTTTAAGCGATAAGCGTCCACACAATAAATGGACCTTAAAGAAATAGGTAGAGTGTTGAAGCGTTTAATATTAATAAGTAGGATATCGTATCAATCCGAACCCAGACCAATAATTTATTTATTGATTTCACAATGTTCTGGACATTATTTCGTTTATTTATAAACTTTTTTTTTATTTTCTGATGCCAATATTTTAGCCTCCTCCTAAGCGAGGTGACTCGTTGGAAAGGGGGTATACTAGCCTTGTCGTAATTAGGAGTTCCACTGGACACGAGTAAGAAAACTTAAATCGAAAACGCACTAATTTTCGACAAAAAGCACGCCAAAAATATACGATTTTCTCTCGGACTCTTCCGCTCTTTGTTTCTCGCGCGGCAGCCATTTTTAACTGTCTATTATTTGTCGCAATCCGTTTTCGTCCCCAGCGGGGTGCACCAGATCCGCCTACAACACCCAGACAGCTATTCGCGAAAGAGCCTTCGTTTCTCCACCGCTTGCAAGAGAAGGAAACCAAACGATTCTAGTAACTCAGTACTATACCCTTCCTCTTCCGGAGTCGTTTTTTAAAAAAGCAACAACAAATGTTACATGTTTTATTCTTTCTTTTTTCTACTTAAAGCGAAAGGGTGTTGTAGTATTTTCAAATATCGTTGTTTGGTGACTTTAAACAAACAACACTGTGTACTGTGTTTCTTGTATTGTTTGTTGATTCCTTAAAAGTATGTAAAGAGGAAGGAGCTTGGGACGTAACTATATTTTATCCAGAGATCTAAACGTTTGTGCAAGCATAAGCATTTTTTTTATTCTAGTCTTTTTAACGTTTTATCTTATTTGTTGTTTCTGAAGTTCTACATTCAGTAGTTTGTCTATTACTTTCTTGGTGTATATTTTCATTTGACGGATGTGGAGCAGAAGGTGGTAGAAGGAGGTTTTTGCTGCCCGTCCGCGTCGTCTTGAACGAGCAGCGAAATTGAAACGGGCCGTTCCGGGATTTATGGTTTCGCCTTCGGGGTGAGATTGGAAACATCCGTGCAGGTATCCACGGCACACAAGAGAATAGAAAAGGATCGTGTTTTTCTCCTTGCTGTCGTCAATATATGTTTTGTTTTATTCTGCGAGCTCGAAGTCTTTGAAATATGTCCTAACCCAACCTAAACAATCTTTTCGTTTTCCTTTCTTTATCAAAATTTAAATTCGCGTTTGTTCCCCTTCATTTGTGCGTAACGTTCACGTTTCGAGCAGATATAGCTTTTGTGTCTTGTCTGCCGCGCAAACTAGCGTGCCAGGAGGTTCGTTACTTGCAGTTCAAACCTAAACACGACTTGCGTTGACGTCATATCAGCTGCCATTGCGATGGCCTTTGCTGCTGATTGTGCACTTTTGGGAGCATGCGTTACGCCCCACCGAGTTTGCTTCTCTCGACAGAAAAGTATGAATCACCACCAGCAAGGTGCGATGATGTCATGTGCAAGAATCCATGTAGAATTCTCAACGAAACAAAATGGACCAGCGGAGCGCGTGACCTCCCATACCTGCCCCGACATGTGCCGGGAGAAGTCGTGCAATCGGGTGTCGCGAGTCGCACATGCGCTTAGCTGAGCCAAGCAGTCAGCGGCTGTTTGCGCTAGAACGCTTCGAGAGCAACGCCCCAAGGTGATTACTACGAAGCATGAGTCTCAAGTTTGACCACTTTTTTAATCATCACGTGACATTCGCAATATTTATCTGTCCTTCAAGATGTAAAGTTATATTGCCCCAAATTTATAATAAAAATAAAAAACACCGAAAAAGGAAAGACATTATTTGTCCAGTCTACAAAAAGGACGCACGTGCAATGACGCTACATATTTATGTAGTATGAACGGAGATCACAGCGAGTGGTGGTCACTGTTTTACTACTTTAACCTTTGGAATCAAATACATCTGTTTCCGCTAACGCAAAACAACATTAGTTGCAAATTTATGGCCAGCGTTCATCACCTATTAGGAGTTGTGCACCGAGCACCAACAGTCGCCGAGTGCTCGGCTCAGCTGTGCTCATGTGCAACTCGCGACACCAGACAGATCGCTTGTCCTGGCAGATGGGGCCACAGGTACGCGGGGTCACGCGCTCCGCTGGTCTATTTCATTTCGTTGAGCGCTGTACTTGTTCTGTTTTCTTTATTCATGTAGCGACACGTCACAACATATCCTTGAAACAACTTCGAAGCAATATTGAGCGTGGCTCTCGCAGACGACTTCCGTCGAATGTCCGTGATTTTATTCTCTGACAGTACGACGGCGATGTCCATAAAGGTATAATATTGTTTCCAACGGCTGACGTTGCCAGCTACAACCGGCTTTTGCGACATGCCGAACTCGAAGTTTCGCGAGACTTTGTTGGTGCTTATTGTTGAGAAAACTTGTACACGTCAACAGGCTTGTCCGCTTCTTCGTGTCTTTCTTTGCTGGCGCTTACAAAGTTCCTGAGCTAACGCGAAGCTATCGAGGCACCTCGCATGACGCAAGTCTCACAAGAGCGTGTCTAATACGCAACGATGGTTTTCGACACACTTTCGTTGCCAAGATTATCCGTGGAGTTCTACGCAACAAACTGCCGCTCCCACAAGTTCCTCTCGGCGTTAAGAAAACTTCCGCTTGACGTGCTTCATGTAAGGTTATTTTACTTGCAACTCTTTACTGTAAGCTCGTTAACTACTTTGCGACTTCATAATTTTTCGCAAACAGGCAAGAGAAGTAACAACTAAATACCCAAGACTACCGTAAAACTTTCTTCAATGCACCGAAAAAGTGAGGAGAGGATGAGACGCGAGCGAACGGGGACGTCAGAACTCTGAGCTCTGATTGGATCGATTAGTGGGTAGACCTAAAGCTAGCAGCCTTTGTCTCCACTGCACTGGTGGAAACCGTTAAAATGCGGGACGCCGGCGTCCTGTGTTTGGCTTCCGCATTCGAGCGCGTTCGACGAGTGCAGTGGCATAGCCTCCTATATACTGACGAAGCCTGGCAGATCACCACGAGAAGCGGCAGCCGAAATGGAAAAGGTGGAGCGGCAGACAACGGATGAGAGGAGAGCCATGTGACTGGCGCCCCGCTGCGACGAGACGCCGCAGCATGGCGTCTCGCCCCGCTGCGGCGTTTCGCAGCGGACCCGAAACAGACAAGAAGTGTGTTTCGGGTCCTCGCCGCTGCAAAAGCTGTACGCTGACGTCCAGGTTCCCTGAGAAATGGCTCTTTGATGCTTTGTGCTACCAGATCCTCGCGCTCCAAATCTGCGACCGGGCACTCTATGGCTCCGTCGTCGAACTGCCAGGCTTTGTGAGTATAGAGGAGGCTATGGCAGTGAAGACATAGACAGCTAACTTTAGGTCTATCCACTAATCATTCCAAACAGAGCACGGCGTTCTGACGTGCCCGCGCGGTCTCGTCTTCTCGTTTGTCTCAGTTCCTCAGCCCATAGGTCGATGCTGTTCTTATACAGCCGTGCCTGCTCCCACAATTTATTTCAAAAAATATTCTTCCACACAATCCGTACACACACACAATCACAAACATGAACCTCATATGCACCCGTATACGAGATTTAAGAAGCAAAAACGAAACAAAGCAAAATCTGGTTAGTCTAGAACCGTCGTTGTTTACCCGGCCCGTGAGCGCTGTCGGCGATGCAAAGCTTCGTCTTTCGAGTCGCGATCCGTCTTCCCTTAGCGCATTATTTTGACGTATAATGTCTCGCCGTGCGGTTGTTATCTTTGGCGCCGAGGTGCTTGCGCTTGCACGTGTCGCGATCACACGCTCGGTCGATGTTTGCGTTCAGCGTCCAAAACCATGCCGCTTTGAGCGGTGATCGATCGGAGAAAAGTTCGGCCGCGCTTGTTGTCACGAGTGCAACGCGCACAACAGCTCGAGAACGGTGATACGGTTTGAATGGATAAAACATAACGCTCGAGGCATAATACAGATTTTAGCAAACCGTTACCGCGTTCCCGCGCAGCACTACCGGAGCCTCTGAAGCATGCTTTTAAGCGCGCGCCCGGGTGATACTGTGAACGCGTGGCGCGCGCTGAAAAGCATGCCTCAAAGGCTCCGGTAGTGCGGCACGCGGAATCCGGTAACGGTTTGCTAAATGTCCCTAACAAGAGGCAAGAGCACGTCTTCAGTTTTGAAAACACCACCACCCGCGCGAAACAATTGTTTTTCCGTCCAATACAAAGGGGAACAAACAAACGAAGTGATACAGGCAGAAGACGCTGTACTTATGTTGGACGTATACTGTTCGTAATTTGATTATACTCACCTTGTCTCCCACAGCTCGTACATTACAACGTATGAGTAGTCCCACTACTAATACATTACACAAAAAATACGATGTTGGCTGCAGACATGGTGACACATGTTTCTGTGCACACGCCTCGGGCATGTTTCAAGTATCTTTGCTTCATACATTTGTACGGTTCCGACACGTGTGCGAACCGTTTCCGTGTGACCAATTCGGCATGCTGTATTTTGAATAATGTATTCTCAGCATTACCGCGGTTTTAAGGATGTTGTTGGCTGGAACCGTACAGTACACAGATCAACACGGCGCAAAAACACGACATCGGCGCTTTTTTTTTTTTTTACCCAGCTGGGGATGTGTGGAACTCCAAATTTTCCTCATTAAGTTGTTTTCCTAAATGAGCACATTCCGCCAGAAAGTGGATGGTACGACTTTCTCGTCAATTCCTTCTCAAATGAACTCGTATTACAGGCACGTCGGTTATTCGATGTGAACATTTTCGAGCTTCTTGACCGTTTTCATTTGTTTCTTCATCGTTCGCTCGTTAGGTTTAAGCTTAAAAAAAAGTATCAACAATCTTTGCAGTTTATAGTAACTCACAAGCTGAGAACGGAAGGGAGGAGCTCGAGTTGTCCCGCCTACGGCGCAAGCTTCCTTCGACAACGCTTCGACGGCGGGAAGCCACGAAGCGCGTGCTGGAGGACGGACTGTTCGAAAGGATGCGCCCTGCCGTTTTCATTCTGTCATTCGGCAAAACAGAATACGATGAAATTACCTAATATAGACAAACACGGCAATCTCTCTTCGTAGAACAGTTGAACGTTCCGGTTGCCCTTAGATGTACATCTTCTGTTACCTCGGAACTTACGACCAAAAGCCCAAACCCTGATCACAAAACGACGAGAACGCAAACGGTGCCTACTATACTAGCCCTCCACTTAAAGTAGTCGGGAATATTCCCCGACAGCTTAGAAAACGTAGCGTTGGATGTATGGTCACACCTCCTGGTTCTTGATTCGTACTTGGGCACTCCTACGAATTAAAGCCTCAGCCTTATTAACTGCGGAACTTAATGACTTATTGAATGCGAAACAGTATCAAGATATTCCGGACTTTCCGCGCCCTGAGTTTCTTAACTTGTCATTGACTACGCTTCTATTGTTACCGAAACAACAGGGGTGCACATTTGCAGCAGGTCGTTTTTCTTTTGTCGGTTCTGGATGTCTCTGTTGTCATTTTTTGTGCAGATTTCTTAGTCTTTTTGTGTTTTTGTTTCTTTTTCACTTTTTTTCGTGTTTTGGTCGTACGTCTTTTACTCGAAGGATAGATTGCGGGCTGGGTTGTTACGTTCTGATGCTGCGCCGTCGCCTGGATAGTTCGCGCCTCCGGAACGTTAACGCGACTAGCGAGGAGAAAAGTTTTATGGTCCAACGCAAAGACAGGTTTATGCTCTTGAGCGACACGACGAAGGTCCCGGTGGAATGGTTCTCCTGTTCCTGTCTTTCCTTCCGTGATGTGTGTTTATTTCGACCCGGGTTTACTTCATCGCTTCTTCGCATTGCTCGCTTTATAGCCGTTCACCACTGCATGTGCTTTTCCTTTTTGTGTTTGTTTATTCCTTTGCTTGGATTTTTACGAGCACTAATAAACGCAGCGGCAGCTCGTTAAGGTGGCGCCACTTCGTGGTTTTCGTGGCGTGTCAATCGAGAGGCCGCCGGTCAATCTCTTTTTTTCTTCTTAATATTTGTGCACATTAAGTTCCTTATGTGTGCCTGTTTTAGTGCGTGTCTGTATAGGTGTGTCCGTGTGTGTTCGTGCGCTCGTGAGCGTGTATGAGTGGGCTGTGTGTTGTGTGTGTGTGCGTATGCGTGTTAAGAAACAGATTTCAACCGTATTTTATGCTGCCTTGGGCATATGACTGCGGTAGGAAGCGATATATAACGGGCTTGTTGGGGCTTCCTAGGTTTACGATGAACCTTTACTATCAGTGTGTCGAACCGAAAAAAATATGGGTTCGGTTACGGTTCAGGTTCAGGTAAATTAATTTTGTTCCGGTTCAGTTCCGGTTCGATTAATTCGATCCGCGAACCGGTTCGCGAACCGGTTCGGGGCGCTAAACCGGTTCGCGAACCGGTTCGGAAATTATAAATGACAAATTGCAACATCAAAATAAATTACAAATAAAACATCTGAAATCAGCACATACGAAACGGGATACATCGTCGAAACTAGTAGTGCATAACGTTTATAAAAGCCTGTAGCCAATGCAAGCGGCAAACAACGACTGTTCTGATGACAGGGCTGTCTGTCACGGGCGCTAACTCCAGCGTCTGCTGAGCGTTGGTTTGAGGCGCACGCGCCCGCTTGAGTCCCATGACTACGCTGGGCAGGCGACGGAAGCAACAGAAGCTCGGCAGATCCTTTGTCAAATTCGAAAGTGTGCGCAGCATCGCTTTTCCGGGCGAGCGACTAGGGTTTGTATCCCTGTTTTTTAGAGCGCAGCTCTTAGGCGCCCGTTTCCGGCTTGAGCGGCGTCGGCGTCGCCGTCGCCGTCGCGCAATCCGCGCGTTCACTGGCTCCGCGTCAAGATCGCATGGATGCAGCGTTTGTCACATCTGGCGGAAATGCAGCAAGACATTCCAAAACTGAGTGAAGAAAAATACAAAGCGAGGTGTGTGTCAGCTGACGGCACTTAAAAAACAAATGGCATTGATAGCACATTCATTGCTCACAGCGCGTGGCCGAACCGTTTTGACATGAGCCGGTAAAACTGTTATTTTTTTCCGGTTCAGTTCCGGTTCGTTCATCGCAATAACAATATAACGGTTCAGGTTCGGGTTCAGTTCCGGAAAAAAATACTGGTTCGGTTCCGGTTTTCGGTTCGGTTCGGTTCCGTCTGACACCCTGCTTACCATATGTGTTTTTTTTTGTATCTTAGATGTTTTGGTTTTTTGTAAGTT
>JAZHYW010039334.1:0-59550 GCA_037355805.1 Ixodes ricinus | reverse complement strand
AGTACTTCTGTTGCACACGTTTTCTTCAAGAAGTAAGCAAATACCGTTGCTCCTTATTTTTATAAAGAAAAAGAAAAAATACTTAGTCGTTTTTTTGCTAAAAACTTAACTAGATTGATTACTTCGTTAGGAAAAATGTAACTGGGTACAAGTAACGCGTTACTAGTAACGGGTCAAGTACAAGTCTGTGACGCGTTACTTCACATACCTTGGCAGAAGCTACTGCACTCTAAAAAAAGTTATATGTATTCCTCTATAAAGGGAGGACGGTATTTTCTCCTATGCTTTTTTAGAAATGGAGCAACGTTTTGTCCCTGCGAACGGGAAGCTACGTTCCTCCCTCGTCTACGTAGCGCTATGGCGGCTCCGAATCAAGTGAATTGAGCTCAGTAAGGTCTAGGGAGAATGCCTGAACGCTCCGCATAGCAAAGGCCTTTACGCGGGACGCTCCCGCGATTCAACTGGAAAGAGCTAGCATAGTTTTCTGACAGGAAATGACCTCGCACCACCGGAGGTCCCCAGGCCTGCTAAGCTGCTATAGCAAGAAACGCAGTCAACCGCTTCGCCGACATCCTAGCAAGACTGCTTTCGGAGCGAGAGCTGTAGAGAATGAACACGTAACCCGAGCTTTTCACGAACTGTATTTATTGCCGGAGCCTGCTTTCTTGCGCTGGTAAGAACATGCGTTTCGAACGCAGTCACTCAGTCTTCTCGTTTTCAACACTGCGATGTTCAACGGAGACAACCGAAACCCGGCTACTGCACGTACGTCACGTCTCGCCTTTGCGATTCCTCACGACACATTTACTTCGTTGGCACCGCACGTCAGAGAGGAGAGGTTATCCATTCGAGAAACCAAAAGGCGTTCCCGAATAGAGCGAATTCAAAGAAGCACTTGGTCTCACTGCACGCTCAACAAAACTCGCGAAGTTTGAAAGAAGGTTAAATCGGAAACCACCACATGGCAAGCACGAGCAGAGTAATTGCAACTGTCTAGGGTAGGTGGCGTTAAATACTGTCCAATTCATCGGCTACAAAAAAAAAAGATGCTGCACTATTATCATTTACACATCTATATTATACTGACACATCACTTAGCGTGCCACTACATACGATACAGTACTGCTCATATACCTGGAGAACATACACATACACAACACCATAAACACATTAACATGAACGCTCACTACCCTCTTTACTGACTCGGTACACTGTGCTTCCGCTTTTTATGTTTGTCGTTTTCAGGGAACGGATGTTCTCGATGTACACCTAAGTACTAATTATTATTTCCAGCTTGTTGATATTTTCTGAGTAGTGTCATACCATCGAAAGTATCTTAAAGGGCTCAAGTGATGAATCTCTTAGGAAAAAGTAAATGCTCAGGCCGTACATATTGGTAAGCCAATAGCACAAGGAACTGTACCGCATGGTCCAATCCTTGCCTTTGCTGCCTACCGCCAGAGCAAGTCGTAGAACGAGCGCCAATGGACACCCGTTCTTTCTATCGTAGCATTTCGCTTTCTGCTATTTGCAGCCTTTTCCGTGCATCCGCAATTGTCGTCTTGAATTATTCTCTGTAGAGGGATATTCACTCAGCTTGAAGTGATGGTTCACGGTAAGAGAACCTTTCGACCATGATAAATGCAGTCAAAGCCGCGACTTGCGAAAGGTGTTAGGTGTACTGAGATACGCCGTGGGTAGCGCGAAATATTCTAGCGCTCATCCCATCGCGCCACACACAAGGGCGGTTCCTCCAGAAACTAGGGTATATTTAAACAAAAAATAAAGGATAGCATTTTTGTCGATTTTACTTAATTGCGGTCTGTAAGTATGCGTACTTCTGTTATCTTTCAATACTCTTCAGTCTTTTCTCCTGAGACGCAATTGACCTCAAGGAGAAGACAACAGGAACATCGCAGCTGACAGTCACTTTGCCACTGTCCGATAGGAGCTATGGTTCAGACCAGAGACCAGCGTTTCAACATGACTGATCCGCAGGTCAATCGACTGCATCGTAAATTTCTCGAGTGGACTTAAACTCTTTAAAGTAAAGCGTAATGTCAACACTCGACACCCCGCCCCTCCAATGTGCGCCATGGCCCGACCAGCACCATCGATGCCCGACAGTTAACTTAATTTCTTCTTGTTTCGTCACCAGAATCCAGATACGCGAACACAGGGTCACACCGGCGACAAATTCAATCTTCGTCCACAACGCACAGCCAGCCATCGCGATGTTGCTGCTTTGTTGCTGACACGGAAATACAATTCAGTTTGGCACTCGGCATCAGGAAACAGGGCTGAACGCAGCGCAGAAGATACGCAGGCACCCGGCAGCAAAACCTGCTTGTCTTGGACGGAGTTTCCGCGATTTCCATAACGTCGTCAACGTCGTTGCAGTCGTTCCGCAGGGTTCCGCATTCCGGAGACGGCCATGTTAGCCCAGTGTGCGTAGCGCCGCTGGCACCGCTTCGGAACCTCGCTGTTTCTAACGGCTTCGCTTGCTGGTTTGACAAAATTAGCGGTAGAAACGTCTATGCAACCGAGATGTTCTGCATGTTTTAAATGAAAGACGGAATTACAACAGGTGGCCTTCGCTGCCACTGAAGCTCAATAAACACAACAACATCTATCAAACGACGACGCGCGATGTGGTCGAAAAACAGAACCGAAAGAAGATGAGGCGGAGAGGGTGGAATCTTTCACCCGCCTGCCTGGAGAAGGACAAAAACGTTTCGTTCCTCCCTTCTTCTTGCTGTCCGCTTGGCGGCGCGTCAGTAGAAGGGAGAAAAACGCGCCGTTGCTACCTTTTACTTTTTATTTTCCTTAGAGTGTGCCTGGATTGGTTATATGTAACTATTAGTGCCTTGACGTTTCGGTGGAACCCTCATATGGTCTTCCTTCATGACGTCACGACCAGTATTTTCCTTTCCGTGACGTCACGAGTTCTGATCTCTGAAACCTATCATCAGTTGCGACGAAACGTTCGATGGTGTGTGTGCATAGAGAGCACAGGCGCAAGCCAGGAGTCGGCGTGTACTCAAATAAAACAACAGCATCGGAGCTCGCACTCTGACAACGCTCTTGAGCCTGTCGTTTGGCCATTCGTGGCAAGGCGACCACAGCGACGCCTTTGATCAGACACGTCGCCATATTGTCGCCGATTGTTTTTGCTGATCTTTTCTTTTTTAGATTTCAGATTCTTTTTTATTTTCAAATCATTCATTCATTTACACAACAATTGTTTGGACCCATAGCCACTATGGCTAGTATCGGGTCCAATCACAAACTACGTATCACCGTGCAGCACGAAGCAAACGTTACATCAAATACAAATATCTTGCGTACGAGATGACATGGTTAGGTCATTAACCCTGAATGTTATAAAGCAACTTTTTAATAAAGGCAAAAAGTTAGATTTCTGCTTAATATCCGTGGGTATATCATTTCAAATTAATGCACCGTTGAATTCAACAAGTCTTCGACCATAAACATTCTTACATGGTGGTAAATTAAATTGATTATGAACAGCAGCCCTCGTATTTCTCGATGGGCATTTAAACACAGATAAAGGCAGTGGTTCATTAGTTCGTATAATGTTATGTATTATTTGAGCTATTTTTAATTTATATACTAAGCTTATGGGTAGCACGTGTAATGATTGAAATAAGGGTCGGCTTGCGTCAGTTCTACTAGAAAATGTGATTGTTCTTAGCGCACGTTTCTGTAGACAACTAATTGACTCGTAGGTACGTAGGATATGTATTTCCCCATGACTCTAAGCAATATGTTAGCTGACTGTGTACGAATGCGAAGTAAAGAATGCGTAGAATACTTAAGTCAAAACATTCGCGCGCCTTTAGTAAAGTATAACACCCATAAGCAGCCTTCGAACAAATATTATTAATTTGACTTTTCCAGTGCATGTCGGAATCCACAAGAACACCCAAATATTTGTAGCAAGAAACACGTTGTAATTTTGTATTGTCCAGGTATATAGCCAATCCATCGTAGTTTATTTTTTTTTCCTAGAATGAAACACTGTATACTTGGTTTTTAGTAGGTTAAGGGTGAGTTGATTACTTGTGAACCAATTTAGCACCCTAATCAATTCTTCAGTTACTTTAGACTGTACTTCATCGACACTATCGCCTATATAAATTAAAGCCGTGTCGTCAGCGAACATTAGTGAGTCTGAGTACTTAAGGATAGACGAGAAATCATTTACATAAAGAGAGAATAAAATAGGTCCGAGGACTGAACCCTGCGGAACACCGGTTTGCACAGTTTGTGGGGAGAAAATGAAGTCATTGATTATTACGCATTGTCTTCGGTCCGAGAGATAGCTACAAAGTAGTTTAGATATTTTACCTCTAAATCCATAATTATTAAGCTTATTCAATAAGATAGTATGATTAACTGTATCGAATGCCTTTTTATATCTAGATAGACAACTATAGCAATCGTGTTGTCGTTGAGCGCCTTGTTAAGAAGTTGAGTCATAGCTAGGACTGCGGTGGAAGTAGATCTATTTGGCCTAAATCCGTGTTGGTTAGGACAAAGAATGTCGTACTTATTTATAAATTCCTTAAAGCGATTGCAAAGTATTTTCTCAAAGATTGTATTAATTACACTTAAAATCGAGATTGGTCTATAACTTGATGGGTCGGATGAATCCCCATCTTGAAAATGGGCACTACTTTGGCTATCTTAAGTTCATTAGGATAAGTTCCGCTCTTCTAAGGAATGATTGAACAGATGTAAGAGATGAGCACCTAAAATATCTATATTGTCTTTAAATACTTTTACGGGAATAGTGTTGAGTCCAGTCGCTTTATTTTCGCGAAGGTTTCCAACTGTTAATATAATTTCATACATTTCTATGTTCTGCATGACAAAACTATTTGTAAGAGGTTTCAGTGAATTTGAGGAGTGGGATACGTGTAGCAGTTGAGCCGCCAAGATAGGCCCTATATTTGTAAAATAATCATTAAAAATGTTCACCGTATCCTGCTCAACTATGTCAGGAAATACACGACTCTTTGAACCATGATTTATTGCATTATTAACTACGTCCCAGATTTTTTTAGTATCACCGTCCGCAAGTTTAAGAAAATAATACGTATTCTTTTTTTCTTTTTCTCATCAAAATAACTGATTTATTCCTTAACCGACGAAACTGGCCTAGATAATAATCATTAGTTTCGTTTCGTTTCCATTGATGGTACCAGCTATCTTTTTTCCTTTAGAACATTTAGTATGTGGCTAGTCATCCATGGACAGACCGGATCGTTGTATTCATTTAATGAATGTTTTACGCTACTTTCCGTTATCGCATTTTTCAGGACAGCAACAAAGTTGAAACATTTCGTATGAATATTTTGATTATAAGTTGTAATAAAATTTGTTTGTTCTAATTGTTTACGAAGGTGGTCATAATTTAGTTTAATGCGTAGGATCGGTCGAATTGATTTGACGTGACGAGGCAGCTGTTTTTGCCCAACAACAAATACGGGCAAATGGTCGGTTAATGGTTCAGTATAAACACCGGCACACACGCCGGTCTCAATGTTACAAAGAACATGGACAATTAACGTACTAGATGTGCCAGTAATGCGAGTAGGTTCTATGACAAAATTACGCAAGTTAAATGACCCCAAAAGTATCCCGTAGTTAATATTACTCTCACCTACGGAGTCTATATTGAAGCCTCCAACTACAACAATGCTTTTTTCATTTCCATTAAATAATGATGTAAGTATTGCTTCAAATGTAATCAAAAATGCTGACACACTCGAGCTAGGCGGGCGGTAGATTACACCGACTATCGATCCAGAATCAAGCCTTATAAATAGTGCTTCCATTACCTCGTCACTGACGGAGGCAGCTTCCATTTCCTGGAAGACGTTTTCTTTTACATATAACGCGACGCCACCTCCTCTTGTGCGTGACTCCCAGTGAAAGTGAGGACTAATTATAGCCATTTATAGAAACTGTTTAATTACATTTGAGACAGGTTTTAGTTACAGCAATTACGTCAAAGAGAAACTCATGCCGCGATATGTACGCAGCTAAATAGTTTGTGTTTTCGAAGACTACGAATGTTGCTATAAAAATTTGAAACCGTATTGTCTTTATTTTTTACTAATTGATCGATTTCGTGAAAAGTGTAAGGCATGATGACGAAAACACACTCCAAACGTTAGCATTACAGAAGCTACACCACCTTCGCCAGGTCTCCCTCACTCGTGACATGCAGACCGGGCGAATTATTGGTCTTGCGCATTAGGATCTTTCCTTGCGAAACCCAGACGAATTTCCAGTTTTTCTCTTTCCTCACCTGACGAGCTTTGCTCAACATGATATTGTTTTCAACACAAAGGTGTTCATTTACGTACAGGGGTTCGCTAGCCTGAAATCCAAGAAGGCCGGTGTTTAATCTTGTCTTCCTTGCCTTGGAGAGCAACCTTTCCCGCACAGTTCGGTTCGTGAACTTCACTACAACGTTGGGCTTCCATTTACCTTTCGACTGCACTCTGATGCACAACGTCAATATCACCGTTAGAGATCTCAGTGCCAAGGCACGCAGCCACTGCCCCCACTACTTTTGGTAGGTCTTCATTTACAACCACATGGAGGCCTTTGATCTCAATGTTCATATTCCTGCTGTATTGTCTAAGTTCCACTATTTCCTTTTTTGCTTCACTGAGCTCTCGCAGTATCTGTTTATTTTCTGTTAGTAACCGGGAGCTCTGGCTTTTCACCTCAGTTATATCTCGTCGGAAGTCCACGACATCTTTCTTAACCTGCTCCACGTCCGCATTCAGAAAGGTGATTGATTCGCGTATCCCGACAAGCTCGGCATGGATTGCGGTATTCGAGCTCGATACCTTTCCGACTTCAGTTTTTATGTCAGTCGCAAACGCGTCCAGCTTGCTTACCAGGTCAGTTATGACTTTGACGACCTCCTTAATACTTTTAGGTTATTTTTCACCCATAGACTTTACCACATCACTAAGGTCTCCAGAATATCTTCCCGTCATACTTGGAAGAATACACAAAACAAGAATCGGAATAGTAAAGTAGGGCACCGATAACAGTTACGCAATGCAAAGCCCCACACAACCCAAACAACAGCAGTCAACAACAACAACAAAAACTACACAGGGCAATTCATAAAACAAGGGAATATATGTGGCAGCAACAGCGACAGCGGTGTATGTAAATATGTTATTTAAACAGTTTAGAAAAAATAGAACCAACCTGTAAAATGCAGATATGGATTATTCGGTGTCCGTTCGCTGTCGCTGCCGCCACCAAAGTTTAACGCTCATCGAATATTTCCGAGTTCATTAAATTTCTACCTTAGAAATAATTTTCTTGCTCGAACAAAAAGTGTAATCGGGCACATATCAAGTGTTTCGGTAAAGCCACGAGAAAAATGTACTATACTTGGTTTCAGCTTAGGTCCGAGTGTAGCCGTTGTTATGAGCCAAAGATCCAATCGAAGAGCGCGAAACATGTATCGTCATGGCATTGTCCCATCTTGATAGGACGAGCCGGCGGAGGAGCATGCACAGAAAGACGGCGAACACCGCTAGTCCTATCAACTGCGGAGAGCACGCCATGACGGTGTGCCTTTTTCGCCAGTTAGATTGGCCCTTCAGCTCATAACATCGGCCACGCTCGGACCTAAGGTGAAACAAAGTATACATAAAGTAGAACATCTATAAAATACAAAAACAGCGTATAGGATTCATATTAATCGTGCTTAAAGTACGATTGCGTTACTCGATCAGGCATTTATAGAAATGGTAAAGCGAAGGCACTGATACAGTAAAGCTAAGAATATATGAAGGTACCTTTCCTATAGAAGGTATTTTAATTTGAGGGGTTTTACAGTTCTCAGATGAGAGCCTCTATGCTTGTGTTTCGTGCTTTTGTTCACGGAACGGGCTCGTACTGTTTTCTTTAAGCCGGAGGTCACACTGCTTAAACATCATACAAAAGACAGTCTGCATACAGATTCGAACGCGAGTAACGAGAGATCCGTGATTCGAATGCCGCGTGGCAGTGAGTTCAAGAAGAAACTTGGCACGCGGCATTCGAACCACGAATATTGCGGTGACTCGTGTTTGCAGTCTGTCTTTTGTATGATTTATGAGCAGTGGACCCCGGCTTTAGGGTTTGTCTCAGACTTTCGGGATAAGTATTGCTAGCGTACCTCTATTTTGCCTCACGTAGTCCATATATTCGCTCAATCAGTCGTTACAATAAGCTATTTCTTATGCATAGCCATTTATGTGTCAGTATCATCACCATACTAGTGCTTCAGACGCCTGTAGACGTAATAATAGCGTACATCAAAGTTGATTCACTGTACTAACATTATTGTTATATCCGCCTTTGCAATAGTAAGGTTCTTAATATATCCGTGGTCGTCTCTTCAGTGGGTCCAAGGCTGGAGCCCCAGAGAGCGGCCTGTGCTCGGTGCCGTATCCTCTGAAGTGTTTCCCTCGGTGAGTGCCCCTTCCGTGCCACTTTCTTTCCGACTCAGTGGCGCGGGTCAAGCAAACTCATCCAGGACCGCAAAACCCCATCTCCTTGTTAGTGGACTATTAAGGTTGCTATGGCGGCGCTCTATTTGCGGCCCTGTGTCCTTCACCTGACGTCTACGAAGTGCCTAAAGGGCGCTGGACACTCGGCTAGCACTTTGGGAGAAATGACGGGGCTTCCGGAGGACACTTGTTTAGTCTGAGCGCTCTTCGAAGCTCTCGTTTCTAATAATGCTAACAAAGAGCTGCGTGTTTAGCTCCGGCACAGGAAGACTCAGTTATTGCTAGAGTCATTCAGTGAACTTGAGGGTGCGGTAACTGATTTTATTTCGCTTCTCACTCTTTGATTGGGCAAAGCCGCTGTGTCTCTACCAGACACATTGCTCCTACATTCAAGTTATATATCGCTGATTAGCGTCTATACTTCGTCTGCACGTAACATAAGCTGCCACACAAGATTCAATCAATGGGCTGCTACGGTGATAGATTAACAAGCGCTGTTTTTGCAAGGTTTGTTAGAGTAGTGTTTTGTTTTTAACTGATTTACTACACTCTAAGAAATGCCTGCGCGTCTACTTACCCGCAAAACACCCAAAGAGCCAATTTCTGCTATCTACGAAATCAGCTCAGCGAAGGATGACGCGGAACATCTGTTTGGACCTCAAAATTAGGTATGCGCTGCTCAAAATTAAGCGCAATGCAAGCATGACGCTTAGCATTACGCAATGCAAAGCGTCATGCATGCATTGCGTAATGCCTCAGCGCAGACTTAATTTTGAGGTCTAAACAGATGTTCCGCGTCATCATTCGCTGAGCTGATTTCGTAGATCGCGGAGATCGGTCCTTCGAGTGTTTTGCGGGTAAGTAGACGCGCAGGCATTTCTTAGAGTGTATGTTTGCAATTACCCTCCTGCTTTATTCAATGTAAAACAAACAAACAACAATTTTGTTATAAATATTGTTTTGACTTGTTTCATTACTCGGGCGGTAGTGTAAAACGACAAGGAAAACGGCATCTCTTCGTATCCTTACTGCGTCTTACAGTTCAGTAGATCATTTTCGAAATCCAATACTGCCTAGCGGTTCCGTAAGGTATGTACTTGCTGTCATGATAACAGCCGCAACAAATATATTGTTTTACTTCACCAGCTTCATTAAACTCTTGGTTGACGATAGACTGCAATACCTTTTAGCTAATCGGTATTAATAAGTGATTCAGTTCAATTTATACTAGGGCGACTTAATACCTCCGCGTCGGTGATTGACATTTCGTCATTGTGTGACACGGTGATTTTCTCCTCTCTTTGCTCTGGAGCTTGTCAAATAATGTCACTCTGCTCAAGCTTTTTTGTTTTGGCTGTTGCGATGGAGCTATTTTGTGGCACACTACTGCTTTGTACTTCGCCTTGTGACCACGCACGTTTTGCGTCGGGTACTACAAGCATTGCCAAAACCCTAAGAACATCGAAGCGCCCCAGTGTTGAAGGAAGGAACGAGCTAAGTCATAAAATTATTCAGTACATATGAGGTATTCTGATTTCAGGTGCCCCGACATATAGTTTTCAATCCGGGTCCGAGACTATCGCTGACACTATGATTGCGTCCAATGAGTGCGTCGTGCTCTGCTGTTATATGGAACTCACGGACTTTGTGCAGTTCACTTGGCGACATGCCTCATGCCTTCAACGTCTTTTGTTATCAGCCGCTGCAAATGCCTCCGTTCGCATGACACATACAACATACATATTGATGACAATTATAATCAAATTTGCTCAAGTAAATTTTACTCCCGGACTATTCAGTTCTTTCATTTTCTTTTAATTTTGTTTTACGACTGCATGCAGCTATTTATTGCTGCTCTCGAACGTGCCCTCAATATAACTTAAGATGATGAGTATCCTTTCTGCCGACGACAACACTTTTTATTAACAAAAAATATACGAGTGCGAACACTAAGCGGGCGAGGTAGCTTCACCGTTTCAAAAATCTGTAACTGCGAGGACGCACTCTGTGCACAGCTCGCTGAGCGCGCTTGTGAACACACAGTAACCTCAGCCGAAACGCTGAAAGGAGATTGTATATCAGCTCGAAATCTCGCCTAACCAAAGTCAGGTCAAGAAACAAAACAACTAAACTTTCATCGGAAAAACCGTGAAAGAAACCTGTAATAATCGCAGAGAGGAAATATAAAGACAGATACACGGGACAAACACATATCGACAACACAAATATATATTAAAAAAATCTATGTGTGGCTTTTACACGGTGGTCAGAGCAGGCGTCCGCTGAGCAACGCGAAGTTGTTTTGTTTCTTCTATCCGCGAATAAAAGCGCCGAGACCGGAGCGCAGAGATTAGCAAGGCACGCCTCGCTCCGTGAAATATGAATTCGGTCGCGACGGATTCGGCGTACAGAGAAAGCCGGGCTGGCGGGGCAGCCGCCGCTGCAGCCGCCTTGGCTGACAAATGAGCTTCGAAACAATAAAGCACTCCCGAAAAAAAAGTAAGTAAAGAGAGGCAAAGGAAGCTTGTACCACACACGCAGTCAATCGTTTTTCTCGCGAACATTCGAACAGGCTATGTTTTCCAAACCCAAGATATGTTTTGCGTATTTCTATGTGCATTCTTTTATTATACTAGTTTTGTTTATTATATTTTACTTGCTTGTACTCCCTTCGCGGAAAAAAATCTTAAGATCACTAAATAATAAACTAAAATCCGTCTCTCAGAAATTCGGAGGTTCGATAGAGGAAGTGGAAACCTCGCGAGCATGATGAAACCTGCAGAATCAAAGTCGATCATTTTAAATTCCGTTTTACTGTGCCGTGACGCAAAACAGGCGACAAAGTTACCCAGGAAACAAAAGTAAATTATAAAACGAAAGGTGCTAAAACTTCGCGGAGCGGGGAGTGCAAACAAATGCGTATAAAATTCAAGAAAAGACAAACAAACGTACACTCACTAAAATAAAATCAGACTAGAAAAGAAGGAGGGAGGAGGGTAATCTGGACAGATTAATTAATAACACGTTTGATTAATTGAAGTCGGATCTCCAACGTCACCGATTCGTTAATTGCATTTATTATTTTGCTATTGTTTATTTACCGATTCGCTCCGAAGGGTAATCAGAAAGTTTTGACGCGCCTAACACTTTCTTAACCGTCACATATTTTATTGGGTATTGCGGCACGTGCGGAGATGTATTTGCGCGACGTGGCAAGAACAAATTGAGGTCACGCACACCCTCCTAAAAAAAAGAAATGCAGGTGCCTTCTGGCGTTTGTGAATCCGCGTGGGGTATGCGTTCCCAAGATTTATGGTTGCGAGACGAAGTTTGCTGAGGTCAGACGCGATAAGGTTCAGGAACGGCGCTCTTGCGAGGCTCTGATTGGTTGCGTGACGAGAAAATAAGAAAAGAGAAGAGACAGAGAGAGAGAGAGGGAGAAAGAAAGTGTATTTGTTCGTTCTGCGCGCTGACGGATCACGCATTCTCGTCGGCGCAACTATACAGTCCGTGAACCGCAGGATAAGTTCTTGCGTGGGTATAACAAGCGTCCTTTGTATAGCGTTTTCTTTTTTCTCCCCAGACTCCGTTTATAATTTGTAACCGTACGAAAGGTATGGAAAGAATGTGGAATCATCCAAACGGACTGCACGTCGACTCTCCGTGCAAGCAGTTTCTATTTTTCTGGAAGCACGGAAAACAATCGCGCGCCAGTGAGCGTTGTCGATCGAGCACAACGATCGGGGAATCGAGGCGAGCACGATCAGTCTGCCAGTTCTGTAATTTTTTTCCTCCTGTTTGCGTCAGGTTAGATCTAATTTGCGCTATTCTCGGTTTTAGTTGTCCTAGCGCAGGCAACGTTATGATCCGATTGAGCCAATCAAGGAGGGTCGAAAATGCATCGTCACGGTGGTCGTTCTCTTTGTAGGTTTGCCGTCGCCGGCGAAACCAATCGCGCACAGACCGAAGTGCAGGATCACGGCGGCCGCATTCAGTGCGTGTCATTCTTTTAATTGAAAATCGTAAACGTAAAAATAACACGAGAGTCGTGATGATTTACTTTTGGCGTTGTTCCGGCGTGATGATTGGCATTCTTTAAATCGTAGTGTCGGTGGTGATCGGACGCAATGTAAAACGGAGGAGAGGAAAAGAAGACATGAAGTCGCTGCTCTGACCAAGAAGCTATTCGGAGGAGTGGCAGTGCGATATTTGAGCACCGTCTTTTAGGAGAGAAAAGAAGGCTGCCGTCACACGGCGCCAAAACGACACGATTTTCATGTGAGGTTCGTCGAAATATTGCGAGTCGGAGATCAGCCATCTGCGTTAAGTTCTCATTTCGAACTCTTTTTCACATCCCGCCTATTGAAAAAGCGCGGCTAAAGACCACACATACGCAGCTGATTTGGCTGCACCACCGTCGCCATTCGCACAATAAATAAATTTCGTCTGCTATGGTCCCCGAACGTCAATAGACGCGCACGCGAACTGCGCTTCCTTGAACGTACGCGTCTCTCCGACTGGTGTGTTCAGCCATAGCCTCCCTCTTACTCGCAAAGCCTGGCAGTTCGGCGGTGGAGTCATAGAGTGCACGGTTGCAGATTTGTAGCGCAAGAATCTGGTAGCACAGAGCATCAAAGAGGCATTTCTTGGGGAACCTGGACCTCAGCGCACAGCTTTTGCAGCAGCGAGGACCCGAAGCACACTTGTTCCCTCGAAAGAAGTGTGTTTCGGCACCTCGCCGCAGCGGCGCGCCAGTCACGTGGCTCCCCTCTCATCCGTTGTCTGCCGCTCCACCTTTTCCATTTCGGCGGCCGCTTCTCGTGGCGATCTGCCAGGCTTTATTAGTGTATGGGAGGCTATGGTTCAGCGTCCTATTCCACCCATCCGCTGAAAGTGGTCCCGAAGTGCAGCGAAGACCGCCACGAAAGCTGGAGTGTCAGGCTAGAGAGAGAGAGAGCCTAGACTACAGAGAGGTCCGTTTCAAAATCATGGGAAGTGTTTGCAATCTAATGACGGACTCCTCACGGAGTTCGCCATTAGGTTGCGAACGCTCCCCATCGTTTTAATGAAGAAAGCAGGTGAAAAGGCAGGGACGCTCGCAGACGATCAACGCGCCGTTCTCGCAACTCGTATTTTAAACGCGGTCCATAAACCACGAAACCCAGATCGAGCGGTTCGGCACTTTCTGTAATACAGGCTCTACTCTATGTCATGCTGTCGGATGTCGCGACCCTGGTGCTTCGCCGTAGAAGTTCCGGAAGAAAGCACGAGCATGCAAAGCTGCCAAACAGCCCTCGCTTTGCTCCGTTTCGCTCGAGGAAACTTAACAAAATCTCAGGTCCGAGAGTGCAAGAAGCCTCGTCGGAACGGCCAAGGTTTCGCCAGGCGGCCGGTCTCAGCGTCGACCTCCCCAACGGCGCGTTTAACTATGGCTAGCGTTGCGGCGCTCACGTTGGCAGACGACTTTTGGGAAATCGTGCTTGCCGTTGCTGGCTTTAGACGCTGCTTTCGTAAGTTCCTCCATAAAGAAGACGATTCGTTGCGACAATGACGCCGACCATGCCATACAATGACGTTTAAGTACCCCAGGATGTGGCATAATGTCATGCTCAGTGACGCCGAAAAAAATCTAAATCCCAGACTGCCTTGCGCAACGACGCTGCTCTCAACGTCTGCTCGCCGCTCGGCCGGTGCGGTCGGCTACGTTAGGTTTAGGCTACGTCTCTTCCGTGCCTGTAGGCTGCTTGTCTGCCCGCTTTCACGGCTTGCTTTCGATACGATCGCCGCCTCCAAAGAAGGTTTGATGCGCGCGCGCACTCACAACACGTCGAAAGGCAACAAACGTGAGCTGGAAGTGGAGATTCTACGGCATTCTCAACCCTGCGCAATTCTCGGTGTTCGTCACTACAGCATCTGATATGGTCGCTTTTCAAAGTCGCGCTACGACGAATCATGCTGACCAGGCGAGTGTTGGACTCCGAATCATACTTTTTCAACACCGATTCAGTGGACGCCTCTATATACACATAAAGCAAAACACCGCGTTGTTACGGCAAAGCCATGGCAACGCGATTGTTTGCCCCGTATTTACATGGTGGCGTTCATTAACTGAGTTTCCAATGCGTCAAGAAACGGAGGAGAGGATGAGACGAGAGCGTGCGAAGACTTCACAACACCGAGCTCTGGTTCGAATGATTAGTGGGTAGGCCTAAAGCTAGCTGCCTTTGTCTCCCCTCCACTCGTCGAACGCGTTAAAACGGGGAATGCCGGCGTCCGGAGTTTGGTTCTCGCATTCGAACGCGTTCGACGAGTGCAGGGGAGACAAAGGCAGCTAGCTTTAGGCCTACCCACTAATCATTCGAAACAGAGCTTGACGTTCTAACTTCCCCGCGCGCTCTTGTCTCCTCCTCTCACTCAGATTATCGGCGCATCGACCGAGAGATCGAGGGGAGATTTCGTGGCCACGCCTGCTTCCGTTAAACTTCGAATACGAGCGCCAACTTGTGCCCACCATAACCTCTTTGATAACCTAACAGACGGACTATATCTGGTGGAAGGAGACAGCGTGGTGGCGAAATCAGCGGTGCGTACTTGGGCTCTTTCGCCGTTTAATTCAATGGGCGGAACGTGAACAAAACGAGTTCGAAATAAGGACTTAACACAAAGGGTGGATTTTCTTCAGCTCCTCATATCTTTACTAGCCTTACACAAAGAGAGTGTGTTTTTAGCTCGCAATTTAGACGAAGTTTTCTGTACTACCACATGGGGCTATACTACCGATGTGCTGGAGAAGTATCGTACGTCGACTGCCTTGCGAATGCTTGCGACTTGTCGCGACGAGAGAACACACTGGCGCACTGGCGCCATCTATCGGGAAACCATGAAAGACTTCATATATGTGTGGAACTAGAGCAAATATTTAGCAGTATTTGCAGCATCAAATTTACGTACCGCTCGTGGAATAACTATACGCTCATTATATATGCCTCCCAATTATTTTTCGAAATATAAAAAAACTTGAAGCTCTTGACAGACAAATTCCACACACATTTATTATCCTTGGTGACCTAAATGCCCACAATCCCGTGTGGGAAGTAGCAGACTGGTCACGCCAGCAGTAATTGTAAAACGATTCCTGCTCTCATCAGATTTATGGTTGATGAATGAAGAAAAACCAACCCACCACAGCTTTTCCTTAAAACACCTTTACGTGTATTGATCTTGCTACCGCTGATCCCAGCATATTCCCTCTTTTTACATGGTGGGTTACACAGAATCCGCACGGAAGCGATCACTTTCCAGTTGTCCCTGACCGTTGAATCCCGCCTCCGACACTATCATTAAGGGCACCACGGTGGAAGTTCGACGAAGCTCATTATTAAGGTTTTATCCAGTCCTCATTTCCAGCTTGCACATCACAGGATCAAATCTCAATTGACGAAGTCAATAAATTACTCGCAAAACATATTCTTGCTGCAGCCATTCAGAGCACACCAATAACAACTACGTGCCTCCCCAGGCACCCGAAACCCTGGTGAAATCAGGATTGCTGTGAAGAAAAGACGAACCAGAACCGAGCATGGGGAACGTTTAGACGTTACCCAACTCCCAGTAATTTAATTAAATTTAGGAAGATGAAAGAACAAGCTAGATTTATCCATAAGCAATCAAAACGCCGGAGTTTTCAAAAGTATGCCTTCTCAATAAACAGTACCCGAACATTAAATGTGTGTGACAGAATTCATAAAGTGATGGGCACGTATTGTGTTTTCTCTGTTCCCCGCTTGACAAGAAATGGTTACTTCCCTGCCATTCCGGAGGAGCAGATGGACATTTTGGGAGCACTTTCAGTTTGTCTCCAGCTCTCAACATTCACCAGCAGTACTCCGACAACATAAGTTCCAAGCCGAAAGACAAATTGTAAAGAAATCTGGGAGGTGAAAGGGAACCTTACAGTTCCCCTTTCTCATTACATGAACAACAGCTGGTAATAAAACATTCTAATTTCTCAACTGCTGGTCCTGATGGTATTCATTACAAAATAATGAGCCATCTTCATTTCTCTAGGCTAGAACAATTGTTTTACCTTTTTTACCGAATCTAGAAGGAAGGACTTTTTCCACTTTAATGGAAGGTATCCAACATAAATCCTTTATTAAAACTAGAAAATGATCCATCTAGGGTAACCTTGTACAAGCCTATAATCTTAACAAGTTGCCTGGGAAATACCCTGGAATGCAATCAACCGAAGGCTTACACAGGATCTTGAAGAAAAAGATTTTCTTGCCAAGTATCAATGTGGTAGCCGTTTCCTTAAGATCTACCCTTGACCACCTTGCTAGACTTAAAACGACTGTACGTGAGGCCTTTGTAAATAGACAGTATTGCTTGTGGTTTTTTTTTATTTAGAAAAAGCATACGATACAACATGGAGGCATGGAATTATTCATGATATATATAAATTCTGCATTCGTGGTCGAATGCTAGGCGCTATTCAGGACTATTTCGAAAGATGCGCTTTCATGACAAGTTAGGAATTACTCTTTCTAGAGAATTCGTGCATAAAAATGGCGTATCTCAAGGGGTGTCCTCGGTACAGCCCTTTTCTAGTAAAAATTAATTATATTTCGCATGTATTTTCTCCTTTATTCCAATACTCATCGTGCGTTGATGGCCTCCAACATTTTGTGTCATCTTGTAATTTTTCTACTTGTGAACGCAGTTAACAAATAACAAAATGCTGAAATGTAAAAATAAAAATGGGTATTCATTTCTTACCCAGAAAACGTATTGTGACCTCTTCTCTCGAAAACGTGGACCTGCCCCTGAGCCCGCCCTGACCATGTATAACGTGAACATCCAGAACAAAGGAATGCAGAAATGTCTTGGCTTACCTTTGATAGCAAATTGTCCTTCAGCTTTCTTTTAATCGATTTGTAAAAATCATTACACAAAGCACTGAATGTCCTCAAGGTCCTCTCAAACAAACAATGGCGTTCTCATCGTTTATGTTTATTGAAAATTTACCGCTCAATTGTACGATCCCGACTTGATCAGGAGAGTGTAGTGTGTAGATCGGAAAGGGCATTGACGTTAAAGATGTAAGACCATGATCACCATAAGAAAATACGTCTCGCCACTGGTGCTTTCCGCACATCTCCTATGTTGACCCTATCTGCTGAAGCCAATAAGCTGTCTCTTGAGAAAATGTGGTTTTCTTCAGGCTTCGTGTACTCGCTTCGGAATAGCTTGGAACTGCAAAATCCATGTCAATGTTTCCTAGAGAAGTCCCGTTTCAAAAGAACTTTCCTAAAGAAACATCAATCGTTCCTCCTTTTTCAATGCGAAATAAGTCCGCAGCCATCTCGACAGGTATTGACGTTAACCCACCTGTGGCTTCGGTTTTAGGAACAATAGCTCCATGGCAGTGTTTGCCTGCCCTGGGCCTGTCATTGACCAAAGACAATAAGAAAGAAACTTTTCACGAACTTTTAAGACTGGAATGTATCTAACTACAAGAGAAGTGTAATAATTAGATCAGCTTTTACACTGACAATCAAAACACTGACTCCTCCGTCGTTTTATCTGCAATGAGGCATTCGTATGAATGTGTGCGGCGAATTAACATCAATGCGACAATTTTAACGGCGGAGTTATGTGGTTTGCTTCTTGCCACAAATCACATCACGAAAAATAGACTTCGTTGCTCCATAGTTTACACCGACTCCCTTAGTGCTCTAAAAGTTCTCGCATCCCTTGAGACAACACAAAATCCCCTTGTTACTGAATTACAGTGCCAAGTGCGTACTACCTTGAAAAACAATATTGAAATAATCTTCTGCCGGGTTTCAGGCCACGTAGGAATTCCCGGAAATGAAGAGACTGGTTGTGCTGCAAACACATGAAGGGGAAAAAAGGTGGATATTAAAGATATACCATACAGAAACTACCGTGCTGTCCTGAGTAAACACATCATATCTATATATCAACAAGAAACAAGACTGGAACAAGTAAGTGAACAACAAACTTTATTCTGTTAAGCCTATTTCACTGGAGTGGGTGAGCGCCCGGCACCGGGACCACTTCTTCGAGGTAATCTTATGATGGTTGAGAATTAGCCAGACACATCTCACACATGGGTATTTGCTCCGTCGAGAGGATTCACCCCTGTGTGAACAGTGTACAGAACCCCTAAGTGTGATGCATGATCTCCTTGAGTTCCCTGCGTATGACAGTGATCGCCAATTCCCATTCTCCCAGTTTTATTCGCTCGCCTTCCTGAACGCATCGCTTTGTTGGTTGGAGACGAACCTTTAATACACCCTATAGTCATGTTTTTAATTTCTTAAGAGCCCTCGGCTTTTTCACGGACTGTTGATTGAAGCCATGAGTTTTATATTATCACTTTCACAGTGATATATACTGTGTCATGTTGACTGTTTTATTTTTATCGGCTACAAAAGCTTTTTCATCTTTCTGAAACTTTTTTTTGCAATAGTGTGATATTTGGAGCTATATGGCCTAAAATGCCCATGTGCCAATAAACTGGCATAATCAGTTAATCAAATGTACGTACTATCTATGAAAAATTATCGCTTATAACAAGATCCAAGTTATTTTAAGCCCATGACAAAACAAATTAGGCGTCAAAAACAACAACAACAAAAAAGTGTACGCATATCGGAAGCGTTTCAGGACAAGCCTATGAACGGCGCCAGTGTGCTATTTCGTTTTAACCAGTCAGCCCTCCGGCAGTTTGTCGGCGGGGCGGTCAATGCGGGCTCGCTCAGCCTAGAATTCCCTGCCACGTCGCTCGCCAATACACACTGCGCGTCGAGGTCGTTCACAGAGTGCACTGGACGTGACGGAGAGCGTCGATAGCTGTCTTCCGTTGTCACTGTCGGGCGTCCTTGCGGATCAATACTCCGTTTCACCTTACGATGGACCGTGGTGGACTCTACGAGCCATCCAAGGCAATCCAAAAGCTTGGAACATGTCATGCGACTGTCTCCATCTCACAAACATATGCAGTGTAAACAAAGGCATCGGCAAGCCCGTGCGGTATAGGAAGGTGTCTGCTATAGTCACGAGTTCTTCTCGTATAACTCACGCGCACGGCAGGCACTTGTGAGATAATGTGTAGTTGCTCCACGAGTCGCTGCGCCCCTCCTGAGGGCCACGTGACACATACTTGTATACGTTACTTGAAAAATTACTTGATTACAACTACAATTACTTTCTGTTAAAAACTATTCGATTAGATAACTAGATTACTTATGAAGACAAGAAATTGGTTGTTACATGAAAAAGTAACCTTTAATTTTACGATTACTTCCCATTAAAAAAAACTTTTTCTGCCAGATTGGACACGGCTTTTTTTGTGTTTATTATTGTATTAGAATAACCGAATAAAAATTATTCTTATCTTCTTAATTCACCAGTTTTAATAAATCATCCTCCTGTCGAAGAATTAATTCGATGATTCCTTTGAAGGAACCTAGTACAAACTAGAGGGGCAATTAGGGAGAGAAAAATATTAGCGCTTATAACTAAGTTTAACTCTTCCAAAGGTAATCAAATAAATCTTATAAGTACTTCATAATAAATTTGTTTAAATTATTACAAAATTACTCCAAAACATAAGCGATGACTAGGAATTTGATTACTTATATAGAATACCGAATCAAATGTGCGTTACACTCACAATGCGGTGGATTGGCTTTGATGGCTCGTAACGTTCGCTCGGTGAAATGGAGTACAGCGTTTCCTCTCTGTGTACTTGACCCCGAGACTGAATATGCAGCACTTTCTTCGATTGAGCTCCACTTTTGCAGTGGCCACGGTTGAGTTTGCTTTGAGGCGGACCAGGTTGAAGGCTGCGTCCCCAAGCCTGTAGCTATGTAAGGTTTTGAATTTCACCTAAAGTGACGCCACAATCTAACGGAAATTGTACGTTGTAGGTGTTTGTACAGCGGGAGGGGAGTATGCCCTTACGGCAACGGTTCAAAGCTGCAGGGAAACCGCTGGGGAATCGGTGGCCGATTGGGCTAGCGCACACCAGCTCGGAGCGTGTGGAGAGAAAGCTCGCGCTGCAGAACCAAGGGATTCTGTGTTCAATCCCCACCCCTGCCCGTTTCGATCTGGATGAGCATCGTACCGGCATGCGGTCGTGTATGACTACTGCGTGATGCAGGTCAAAGCTCCGAGGCTTGCGGTTTGTATTGCACTGGCCAAATGTCTCTTCTGCAGCTGGGAGACAAGTTGCCCGTTGAGGCAGACTAAGTTATATGTTGTATAACCATACGAACTCCCAATTTTTTTTTTTTTTTTGGGGGGGGGATGAGGTTTTGGGGTTTTTTTTTCGCATGGTACGAAGCAGTGTTGTAGGCGCTACCGAAACAAAAATAACGAAATACGTTACTCGTTACTTGCAAAAGAATGGAACGCGTTGCCGACCGAAGTTACATCAAAATAAAAGGAACGCGTTACCGTTACTGATAAAAGTTAATTCAAGCTACATTTCTGTAAGTTTTCTAATTATGAATTAACACGCTTTACTTTTTGACGCTACAGGTATGCACAACCGCCATATTTCAAAAAACATGATATAACTTGGCGTCTGGAAAAAATATTATAGTGCAATTTGCTCAGGTCTCGGGAAGGATATGTGAGGGGTAACGTAACTCCCTGACACGTGACACGAAATAAGTAGCGTAAGTGCGTTACCCGTTAATATTTTTAAAATGTAGCGGGGACGTTACTGCGCTAGCTGAAATACATAACGCGCGTTTTCGATAGCGCCGTTAGTTGTAACGCGTTACTGTCAACACTGGTACGAAGCTTAACCTAACGCCTTTAGCATGCGTCATATAAAGTAGACTGCTGGAGCACACACCGGCACGAGGCTCGTTCATGTCGAAACCGCCGGGGTCGGGAAAAGACCCCTTTCAAACAATCTATCGAGCAACATTGGCGGCCGCCATTTCTTGGGCGCGAAGCGCGAGATTGGATCGGAATCCTTGCCGGACGCGGACGCATTACTCGTCATAATACATGCTCAGAGAGCGTGCCCCAGCAATGGCGAACTCTGGTATTTTGCGCAGCTGCTACCAGATGACGTGAACTTTTTGCAAAAGTCTATCGATGATAGTGATGATTCTGAGGCACTTCCCTTTGCAGCGGTCGAGCTAAAAAAAATGTCCCTTAATACAGCAGTACGGCTCATTTGGTCAGCCCATTCTTCGCCGCTCCCGTCGCTTTATTATTGCATATGTAATGTATACCAGCAAATTGAGACGTATGCAAAAATGCACATAA
The DNA here is from genome assembly GCA_037355805.1 of Ixodes ricinus. NCBI lineage: Eukaryota > Metazoa > Arthropoda > Arachnida > Ixodida > Ixodidae > Ixodes > Ixodes ricinus. The sequence goes on along the minus strand of JAZHYW010039334.1, from coordinate 37,675 downwards.
CGTATCGATAACATAGCCATATGCAGTTACGCCTGTCTCATGACAAATAACAAAGAGCAAAGCTGTTGCACTCGTAGCTTTCAACAAGATTCCTATCTAAAGATGAGACGATTTATGAACATTCAAGGCAACTGTCTAAAGTGATCAACCTTAAGGGACCCTCACTCTTTGTTTGCTTTCATTCCCTTCGTTATTGCTTCATCACTTTGATCACACGGCGGGTTATCGAATGTCCCAGGTGCACCACATTGTTCCCGCGACCAACGCAGTCATCAATGTCCGTCTTCATGTTTAGACATCATGGCAATAAAGCCACGGTCTGCTGATTCATCGTACAAGAGGCAGTCTGCAGAGACTGAGGTGTATTTGTACCTGGGATGAAGGTCCTGTCCCAATGGTCGTACAAAAACCTCTCTGCAGACATGTGTGTGCCTTATATGAAGCAAACATGATATTTGAACATGCTGAACATGTTCGGGCGTGTCTCGCGGATATTTCTGTCATCGTGTCTTTAGAGAAGATCGCGTCTTTTTGTACGATGCAAACTTGGGAAGTAGTTCGTAATTTTTTCAAGTAATTTCGTAATTGGAAAATTACTCTGTTTGCGGCGGCAATTTGTGATGTAATTTCGCTAAAATATATTAATAACGGATTACTAATTAATTATTCGTCACCTTCTTAAAATTATAAACATAATACAGAAATTGGAGCAATATGAGCAGACAATTAAGCAGAAAAAAGAAAGCAAGTTCAATAAAAGAGAAAACATCGTGAAGAGGCGCAAAATCCCCAAAAGATAACACGATTTTAGGTACGACCGATCAAAATAACCACAAGGAAAATATTCGAAGCATACACAAATATGCAAAAAACAAAGATTAAAAAGGAGACGCCGAGTAGGCGTTGTCTTCTTGATTTCCTAGCGGAGGTAGACGCTGCTACTGAGCATGCGCACAGCTAGCTTTGTCTGCAGAATTCTAGGGGTTATTTCTTGTCGCCATAAACTAGCCGGACGGCGGGTGTGGTCGCAGCTTTCGCTGCCTTGGCAGCTTACATGTGAATGGAGTGCACCTACATTCTTTTGTGGTAAATACAACGTTTTATTTTTACGAGGGCTACTATATGCGGGCGTATGAGAAATGGCAAGTAGTGCTGAAGACCATTTTTCAAATGACAAAACTTGTTTATATTGTTTTGTTGAGAAGTGTAGGGAAAAAGTAACATGAAAGTAATTTGTAATGTAACGACTGAAATAGTCCGTTGCTTTGCAGCAAAGGTCATTTGTAACGCTAATCCATTACATTTGAGTCTCGGTAATTTCTAATTGCAGTCCATTACATGTTTCAGGTAACGGGCACAAGTCTGGCATGATGTATGAGCAGTTGAACCGCAGCTTTATAGGTCGCAGAAGACGTAACTTACGCGACTTTGTCACGTGACCACTCTCCTTAATCCAAACTCCCAAATGCGCGCGCTTAGGAGGGTCACGGAAGGAACGACCCCGACTCTGGAAGACTTCACGAGTCACCTCCCTCCACCCACACTCCTCGAGATAAACCGGCGGTACAAAACGAACAGCTCCCGGGAATAGGTCTCACTCAGCTTCGCCCCGATGCACCTGCCTGCATGTGCTGCTGCGAGGGTGGCCGGCCGGCCAATCCGGGAATATTACGTCACATCGACGTCACCCGTGACGTCACCTTTCGGTCCTCTCCAGCACGCGGACACCGGGCGCCACCTCGTGTCGGTTCGACGCAACATCGATCGCAATGTTGGGGGCGACGCGGCAGAGGCCTTCTCGGCCGTCGGCGACGAAGAGGCCGCACGTTGACGTCCATCTCTCGTCCACGGCAGCGGAGCGATCGCGGAGCACGACGCGCGAGTCGGCAAAAAGGATGCGGCGGATGGGATGTTGCGTCTGCTCCGAGAGCATCGCGGAGTGCCCTTGATCGGGGGATCGAATCGCGGCCTTACCGGCGTGCTCACGGCGTGCGGAAGGCCGCAGCGTCGCGTACCTTTCTCCGGTGAACCGGTCGGATTTCTCGGACGCGAAAGAACCAACCGGGTAAGAACCGCCGACACACATCGGGAGACAGCAGTTTCGATGACGACGCGTTCCTGCAGCTCGGTGTCTCCCAGCAGCGACTTCGCACCTGGATAAATATTCGCCTGACGTCGGTGACAGATACGACTCCGGTGTGGTTCTGAGGGAGTGTCCGACTCGCCTGGTATACAGTGTCTGTGTATGTGTGTGTGTGTGTGTAGACTCGGCGTCTGACGCTCGGGGTTGTGTGTTGGAGGTACGGTGTTTGTGACGGTGCGTTTGTGTTCTCTCGTGAACGGCGCGTTCAGCGTGGCATGTTTGGATAAAACGATGCCTGGGCGGCTCATCCTGCGGCGGCTTTTGCTGTGTTTCCTGGTGGGGTTTGAAGTGAGGTGGATCCAGGCGACAGCAGTGGAGAGCGCGCCGGCGTCCACGGCGGCCACCACGGCTGCCTTCCCGTCGCTACATGGCACAGGTAAGCGACACAGCGGCCGGTCACGACGTCCGAGGGCCTCAAGTACCTGGACGAATACAAGGCTTGTACGGACGTCAGGCCAACGTCTATTGCGGCGGCCTCGCTAAAAGTTTGTGGCGTTCGCGTTGATGCAGAGGGAAAGCTAAGTAGCCCTGATCGGCGTCTGTTGTCTCCGATGTTGATGAGAAATTTAGCCATTTCAGTATGACTGCTTGCACGGGGTCTTTAACGTACATCACACAGTAGTGGCACATGAGCGCACGCCGGTACGATGTTCATCGAGATCGAAACGAGCAGGGGTGGGGGATTGGGTGACCTTGCTCCGGATCTCGCGCTTTTCGCAGCGTACATTTCCCACGACTCAATTTGTTTTTCTCGCTAAGAACAAGTAAGAAATGACCACCAGCGTAGTGCTACGATGGAACGTGGAACCGATTTGTAATGTAGTTGTGTGCTTTTGTTTGCCCAGGTGTTCACGGTGAGCTTCGCCAACGCTTTCGTAACGAGCGTTCCTCTCTATCACGAATGTCATTCTAGCTTGACGGGCGGAAGTGCTGAAAGTGCCGAACTGAGCACGCGCTGTAAACAACGCATATCGAAGATGGCGACCAGTAAATACCACACTTAGTCTAACCCACGGTGGATGAAATACATTTCCACCGTGGTCTAACCTTAACATGGTCTAAACGGAAAGTTGACACGCGCGAGTTCCTTGTGTTTGATCGCACCTCGGCTATAAGAGCGCTCGCGCAAAGGAAGCACCAATCAGAGTTACACGCTCGCGCCTGTAGTCTTTGCGGCTGGTCCATGCTAAGGTCAGATGAGGTATTGGTGACTCCTGCGAGATCGACGGCACCTAGGGATTAAAACAAAATAGCTGTTGCGGCAGCTTCGCTCACCAGCCTTCTACAGCGAATCGGATATTAAGTTTCGAAAACAACCAATGAAAATCACCAATATATGTTGTCGACATCCTTTCTGCGGCAGTGAGCTGAAGGCTATAGGCGTTTCTGCGTTGGGGCGTTCTAAACTGCGCAGGCGGACTCTCGTATTCCCTTTGAAAAGCCTCAAAAAGTTATGGGCGCCTACGCACATTGCGAACCTATCGAAGACAGGCACTATCATATTTTGTGAGCACCGTAGCTTATTTTATGAACAACAGTGTCGACGTTGGGCAAAGAACGGGGCGAAAGTCCATTGCCTGCACGCAGTTTTGTCCGACACATACAGTCTTGGCCGGTTCAACTGTTTCAATGAGTCTGAACCTAACTTGTTCCTTAGCCAAAAATTATAGTTCATTCCATGCCACTACAGCACCTTCAGTATTTTTTTCTGTGTGTGTCGTATTAAGATACAAAAAAACATATTTATATAATTTATTTACAAATATGTATTTATAATAATCTTATAATTCAGGCACCAAACGCATCAAATAATTTAAAACTTCCTATTATCTCTCCACAGAGACAGTGTCGGATTCTGCAGGACGAATCAACATTTCTCGCGATTACGTCTTTATTTTACCGTGATGATTTTAACCCGAGACATAATTACACCAGCTCGCTTGCGCACTGACTGTAATTGAGCTTTTTCTTGTTGTTGTTGTGTTCTGTTTATTTCGGAATTCCCAATAACGTCAATTTGAACGAAAAGTACCAATACTTCATGCCTATAGTTTCCAGAACACCATAAATGGCAACGTTTTTATTCCAGAAGGAGAAAAGTCTGTTACGATTTCTCGGGGCCTTTACGTTTTGAGGAAATATACCGCGTCTTAAATTTTCAGACTCTATTGACAACGGAAATAAACTCTCGGGCACGAATCGAATGGTAGCGCAGCTTCGAGCACGAAGCAATAAAAAGGCTCCAGCTCTTGCTTTTTTTTTTTTTGTCCTTCTTCTTTATCGCAGTGGAATCTTCGGGCTTACTATACCACATGGCGTCCTCCCGTTTTAAAGGCAAAGCGATGCCGTCTACTAAATCTCCATCAGAAACGGCAGAACTTCAGAACAAATACCGCGGGTTTTCCCAAACTACGGCCGTAAAACATGAAGAAAAAAAGAACATATATTTTCACTTTACGAGTTGGCATCAATGTGCGTCTGTTTATTTCGTATTTACAGTTCTTTTTTTTTTTGCGCTCCATAGTTTTTTTTGTTTTTTTGTTTTGTTTTGTCGTTTATGCATTTTTTTGTTGGTCACCCTCACCATTATTGCTGAACGCTGTTTCACCTAACACTGGACTACAGAGGACACCACAACCCATTCCAGCCAATCCATCGATTTAAACGTATACCACGTGACTCCGTGCCCCGCCCGTCTTAGCGCACTTTCCGAAAAGCACGTGACACTTACGCGGCCATGGATAGGCTACGAGGGCTCAAAGCGGCCGCATGCGGTCCACCAGAAGGTCAAATGGGGCAGAGATTATTTGCCGTCTGCGGATCAGGTCAGATGACATCTTCCTCGGATGCTACTGCTTTGGTGTCGCGTTTCTATATCCTCGCTGCTTGCGTCACGTGCACTGCGTTGCACGCGTGTTCATTCGCCTGGCTGGGTTCATGCTCGTCTCGCAGAAACACGTACGCTAAGGGGGCACGGACACCACATTCTGGAGCTCATCTCCTGGCTTAAACATGAAGCGGGTTTAGGTAGGGCTTCACCAATACCGACATTTCGTAGGAGGACCCGAGAAAGCGTATTTTAAACTGAATAAAACGATAGCCAAAAATGACCTCGTGGATTTTTGTGAAGCTTCGATGGAACGTCGTGAAGACAACATGGAGGTAAAGGTAGCGCCACAACGGGAAGTACGCTCATTCATGAAGATTTCTTAGGCTTAAGCGCAGTACCGAGGAGGTTTGGTGAAGAAATTAACGGTAGAGTTGGCCACCATTAGTTTCATTATCGGGTGGCCTTTCCGTCAATGATAAAGCTGAGGCTTTAGTGAGTTGGTACGTACTTCGGAGTTAAAAACAGCGCAAAATTCAGGACCAGGCGAAAAGTAGCACGGACGCAGCGCTGCGTCCGTGTTGCTTTTTCGTCTGGTCCTCGTCTTTTTGCGCTGTTTTTACTTCCGTCAATGCTTCTTTGGGGTGGTTTGGGAATTGGGTACGTGCGATGTAATGTCGACGCTACAAAATGTCTATTCAAACGGGCTCGAACGCCCGCTACATCTCCTGATTATGGGACAGCCGCCTTGGTCGACAGCAAATAACTCGATCGCTACCAAGTCAACACAACGTATACCATCGTTGCTAAAATGAGACGGCCCACATGGATCTGCAAAGCGGCGCAGGTGTAAACAAATCGCTGCGACGTATTTCGTTGCTCCAGGTATGCGGGAGGGAGCCGACGTCCGGGAAGATGCGTTTGAACTAAAGAGTGTCAGCAAGATCCACGTAAACACTTGTTCGCACTGGGATCGAAACCACGCTGGGAAGGGAAGCGCACTGTCACCGCGCTCTTGGTAACCGCTTCAGGAACGACCTTTTACATCCGCTTTTATGAACTGCTGGGCTACCAATCGCACCTTGGTGCTGACGTGACGCGGTGACGCTCGGCAGAGAAAGATTGGACCGACATTGAGTAGCTCCCCAAAAACTGCGCTAACTCGACATGTGTTGGTGTACCGTCATATCGGAATAAAAGCAACATACTAGAAAAGGCGTATGCACCCATGTTCGGAAGGCAATTCATGTGACGTTTATTTGAGCTCCATTACAAAAAAAAAGAGATAGAATCGGGCAGTTTCCTTTTCGACGAGAGCGTTTGCCATTGCTGCATCTGAGAACAAGCTCGGGACGACGAGGGAAAAATCTGGTCTTCTTATCCAAAAATAGAAGTCAGGGTTCATACTCTTCATAAGGGAAGGACCCACAAAGGTCGCGTGAGCATAATCCATTCAGCAAGCCAGCCGCTCGTGGGCGGATCCTGGCCAGGAGCGTCGGAGCAACGTTACGTCGGAGTGCCTTGCTAGGCCTAGCGTTCCTAGGTAGTCCTCGGGGTCGGTTGGTCGGCGGGATCGTTGTTGTTGTAGCCATTTCGGGTATCCGTAGTTCTTGCGTGTCTCCGTGGCGTTCGGTTTCAAGTACATTTTTTTTCTTGCTGCTTAAGGTTGGGACGCGCACAGGCAGCACATAAAAATGTACCTTAGTCGTCGTGACGACGCATGCGAGCGATGTTGCTGCCGATGTAGACTTGATCGTAAAAAGTGCGTAAGCCTCTGGAGCTGTCGTAGGCGTGGTCGTATTTCATCCTAGCTTATGAAACACTTTCGATAATTTCGCCTCGTGAATACGAATTTCACAGGTTTTGTCGTAAGATCGTACCGTGACTATGCTCTGTTACCTGCTGCGGACGACGAAGACAATGATGGCCGAATCGCTTCTCGGCCATCATGTCCACTGGTGATGTAGCGGCGTCTTCGTCCTCATTAATGTCATCACACCCACCGATCAGGTCGTGTTGGTCGGTCATCGCAAGCTCGAGGCAGCTCCGCCTCTAGCGTGCGATGGCCGTGTTTGCGCCTCCAATTGTTGACGCTTCCAAGTGGCGTAGCTTGTAACTACGGCTCGCTTTCCCCGGCTTGGCCCTTCATGGCATGATGACGTCATAGCCTCGCCGGATCTCCCGAGTTACGTCGCGCTCTTCCCTGGATTATTTGAAGCCCTCACCGAACTCTCGTAATTTAGGACATAAACTATAGCCATCGGCTTAAAATACAACCATGCGATCATCAAATACAGGTTTAGCTGATCCTATTCGACTTTTTTTTTGTTGTATATATTAAGTTTCGATTCAGTCTTCCTTTAAAGAGAAGCGGAAGAGGTTCTTGAATAAAAGCAGTTAGAGGTAAATAGACCGATCTCGCCAACCGGTTTGACTGCGCCACCGCTGCTGCAGTGCATCGAGGGAACTTTAGCCTTTCTGCACGCGCGACAACCCCGCTGGTGCTCAATGCGTGCAAAGCACAAGACAGCACAAGCCCTCTCGAGCACTGCCGTCTGGCTCTAGGGAACTAAAGCTATGGCGGCGTCACGCATGCGCCAAACGCTTAGTGAGATCGGTCTATTCTAGAGTTCCCATGTTCCCATTACCTCTCCTCTCTAAAAATCATAAAATCAACGAACAACATTTTTTCTACATTTCGATTACACATTTTGTTTTTACGGATGGTGAAGCTCTGCGTATACCTATAAGCTTAACTTAAAATAAAACGGGTTTTCTAATAGTGTGAATCGAGTAAACTCTGGATTGTCTTCTCCAATGAGTTTCCATCGAACTTCATATATATGATGATTTCAGGTGTTACAAAAAGATAAATGCGTCTCCAAAACAGAATATATCGTCGTATATTCTTCTAAAACATCTCTGAGAGGGCAAAAAACTATATATTGACGATGAGGAGGAGAGGCGAAAAAAAAAATAGAAAGGAATTCCGAATACCCAATTTCAGACTCGATTCGAATCACTACCCTGCGGTACGGGATATTAATTCCTGCCTCAACTGAAGCACCTCTTTTTTCTTCTTGTGAAGTTTCGAACGTGGAATTCGTTTATCACTAACGGGATTTTCCGTTCCCGACATGGTAAGGATGAATCTCCCAGATTCCGCGCCGGTTTCCTTTTCACTATTATTTCTGAGACAATCGCGTCTGAGAGATATTACTCTCCCGTAAAATACGATTCCGTTCAGGCAAAGGCTTGCAATCGAGAAGGGGTTTAGTTTTTCTTTCCCTGATGTTGGTCTTTTTCATTGATACAGGCACGTGAGGTTTTTGCTGCCGAGCAGTGCTCCCCCGGCTTGGAGGGCCACACACACGCTCACGCGCGTATATTAGAATCGAGAGCAGAAACTTTTAACTAGTTGATTATTTTATTTTATCTTTATGTAACCGTGTCTATAAAGAACAAAATTAACATCGTTAAATGCAGCGCTAGCGCACCGGAGCAGATGCCAACATTTTGGAGCAAACCCTTTCTTATTCGAAAGTTATAATAAGTGATTTTGTTTTTAAACGTTGAATGTGGAAATGGGGCCGTTTCCCGTATGTTTGCGCCATTCAGCCTCATCTATTCGTGGGTTTTGTCGGGCACAATGTTACCATTGGAAAGGCAATAAAACAGCTCATAACTTCTGAATACGATAACGGTTCGTACTCAAACAATCAAATTCGTGGGTCATAGAAGGTACACACTCAATATTAAAAACAATATATGATACACATTTGTTTTGTGGCTTCTAAAAAGCTGGAAATACGTTGATTGAAAAAACCAAAGTTGCACAGAGAACCGGAAGCGCTCCGTGCATTCCCTGCATAATTCTCAACATGGCGTCGTATCGCGGGAGTCGCTGGTGACGGCTGAACGAAGTGGACTAAGCGATGGCGGTGGAATTGCCGTACGCGGAACCGGCGAATCTGTCCAGCTTCGAAAGGGAAATCGTTTACTGATCAAAACAATTAGGTTTCATTCCGTACGACACGCCCGACTAACAAGCTGATTCGCACGAAGGCGTCGCCGAGTCGTCGCCTCTTTTTCTGCCTGAAAACCTCGCTCGACTTACGAACACGAATTGGTAAGAGCATGAAAAACGCGCAAACGTCGAGCACAAAATACCTAACACTTACAGGTTTTTTTTGTTGTTTTGTTTTTTGTGCGGGGAGCGTGTTTTTTAATTTTTTTTATACACGGCCAAAAAAGGAAAAGAAAACGGAGTCGGATGTGCTCCTCTACATTTTTCTTCATCACCAGTCCAGTTTCGGTTGCTCAAAACCGCGAGATCCGGGCTTCGAATTCCGCATGGCAATTAGTTCAAGGAGAAAGCTTGGCATGCGGTATTCGAACTAATCATATTTTGGTAACTCGTGTTTGCAGATTGTGTATTGTCTGGTGTATGAGAAGTGTAACCCAAGCATTAAAGTTTTCCTAGTTTTTTTTTTCCTGCATCATGCGCAAATAAATAACGCTGTTACAAATGTTTTCGTTCAATAAATCTAGAAATAAGCATTGTAAAAAAGCGCAATGCCTTCGTACCGGCGGGTTCCAGTTGATTCGTCTAGTTTGGTACATCGATCACGTTTCAAACGCCCCGCAGCGTCTGTCTAAAAAAGAGAGGGTGAATTGAGGGGAAGGGAAAGACGAACCGGGAGTGGGGAAGGAGCAAAGCGGGGAGGCTAAGTAATCACGGTATTGCGCCGTTATTCCGGCAGAGTTTCTGCTCTCGTATGTCTCTACTTGTTCGTGGTAAGGCGTTTGCTTTCAGAAGGAAGCGTAAGCGATGCCCCGCATCGCCCGGATATCGCTTCACTGTCGTTTCCTCGGTTGGCTGTAAGCAATGCCTTCGCACCCTCCCGTTCTCCCCGAACTCGGGCTCTGTTCGGCTGTCCCCGGGAGGGCCCGGAATGCGCCGTGGGAAGGAAAGGAATGGCTTCGGGTGAAGAGGGTCAGCTCGGGCATGCGTCTGTACTCCGTCTTAACTTGCGTTGAAGTCAAAGCGGGGATAGGGACGCGCGAAACACGCTCGAAAGGCTCGGCGTAATAACATTCAACATTTTAAACTCTCGGGACAAGGAACGAAAATTGGAAAACACACACACATTGCGGATTCTGTTTGTGTGTTGCCCACAATTTGTTCCTCATTTCGAGTGTTCAATATGTTAAAGGTTCACCAGCTCGCCCCCATCTTCTTCGTTCTTCCCAGCGTAATAGCGTCCACAATAATTCAACACATTAGTAGTGTTCTATTAGAAAAATAAAAAAAAACATTTGAGGGGTATACTGAAACTTTCTTTCATGATGCCACGTAACAGCTTCTTTTATCGACGATTATTCTTTACAGTATTTTCGACCGCACTCTCGAAGTGGAGCGAGTTGAATAATTTAAGTTATCACACTCCAGGGCACTGCCTTGAAAACAGATTAGTGGTTTCCCTGGAGTAACGTAACATCAGCTACATGCCGGCCGGACGCGATTCAGGTGCCTCAGGGGAGAGGGGAGGTACAAGCCAACGCCACTCGCGAGCGCGCTCCCAGAACGCGACTGAACATCGTCAATCAATGCCGAATCCCCAGCACCTGAGTATCGCTCCACAGCCAATGAAATTGCGGCATTAGCCGATATGAACGTGAAACAACCAATCACAAAACGAGGAGAGTGAACATAATTAGCCACACCCTGCGCTCCTGCGACTGTCGGTGACTAGTGTGACTCAGTGTACGTGCCTAAAACGCGCGTCCCAACAAATGTCTTTAACCGCATAAAAAAAGTGGTCTCTCAATTTTTGTTTGATGACGTCATAGATGTGTCATGGGCTGTCGCCGGTCGCGATCCTGGTGATGTCACAGCAGCTGGTGGTGGATGTGGCGGACGCCTGTCCTGCTGCAGATCGCTCTCCAGTGTGACAGTCCACGGAAGCTTCGGCAGCCAACGGGAGTTGGGACGCAGCGACGAAAGCGACACTCGGGGTCGCTCGTGCTTTTCGCCGCCATTTCTTGCGACCAACCGCCAGGATAGTGACATCCGACAGCAGGACACTCCGGCCTTCTCTGACGTCATTTGTGGCCAGTTCCAGGCAACGTTTTGATGTATAGGACGCTAAACACAGCGGCCGGAGAAGCGCGCTCCGGGTACCATACTCGAATGTAACCTACAAAACAAAGCGACACGCTGACGAGTCGGTATATACTTCCCCGTTCCGAAGACGTCCGGGCTACCCGCCAACCAGACGCCGTTCTCTCGGACTCCTCAGCCAATATCGCCTAGAGGACAAGGCCTAGCGCATGACGTCATCGTCAGTGGCTCCCCGACCCACCCCGAGCGGCAAACACGCTGCAGCTCGACGAAAGACACCTCAAAGCGGCAGACGCGGCGCTGTGAGACGCTGCGAGACACGCTGGCCGCGATGCTGACGCAATGATAGGCGGCGCTGCGCGTGGATATACTCAAGAGATGACGTTTGGAAAGGGGCTAGGCCTTGTCTTCTAAGAGGTATTGCCTCAACACCCGTCGACGGGGACGCAGGCGGCGTGCTAAGTGCGCGTCTTTCGTCTGACCGTAAATGAACTGACGGCCGGCACGCTCGTTAGCATAATTAGGCCCGAGTTATTTGAGCGTCGAGTCCTCGTCCACGTGCGCTGCCCGAAGGACGGCTCCGAGAGACGGGGTCCTTCTTGAGCCTCTCGCTGGCGGCCGCGGCGTGGTGCCGACACTTGCGGAGGCTCCCCCAGGGCGGGCTTCGCCTAATTGCGCTGTCATCTCGGCGGCTTCTTGCTAAGTGAAATTAAGGAAAAAAATGTGCGGATGGCTCTCGGGATTCTACATCATCCAAACTTTCACTCGCGTTCTATCTCATCCCCCTTCTCTTTTTTTTTTTTTTGCTATGTATTTGTTGTTTTGGCGTTTCGCCTGCGGTTGTTGATGGGGCTTTCACCGGTGATGAGGCCATCCGGGTAGCTCAATCATCATTTGCATTTCTTTTTTTTTATAGTCTGTGTGTCTGTTCTTTTTTTGCGTCTTTGGAAGTTAGTGCGGAGCGTCATAGGTAAAGTGCATTGTTCCAACTTTATGTACAACAAGGTGCAATTTTAAACAGGAAGGTAACTTGCTGCTCATCGCCTTCCGTCATGCTTTGGTCGGACGTGCACGCTCGAAGCCCATGAGTTTCCGAAGTGTAATTCAATGAAGGACGCTCGCGTTAAATGCGGAACACCCGAAAGACCTCGGGCCGCTATTATCCTGGCAGTGACCATAGCCGCCCAATCCGCGTCCCGCTTGTTTTCGACGCCGATTGATTCATCTCTTCTAAAACTGGCAGATTTACCGGACTATTCAAAGGGTAGCAGCACATTGTTTGCATTCGAGAAACTGGGCCCCACAGGAATCCCGAATTCGCCTAAATAGAAAGAGGCATTTTTACGAAAGGTCACATGACGCACTAGCCGGCGCGGCGTGCCCATTCGAATGGCAGGGGGAAAGTTGACTACGGCGGCGCCTTTGACTCTTCGTACCCAGTAAGGTAGCCACAAATCACAATACGAAAAAGTTCACGAAACCCTGAGAAGGCAAATCACTTTCTACAAAAACAATGCGATACCATTTGTATATATCACTTTGTTGTCGATTTCATAAGGCTGCTATTTTCTTTTTTCAAAACACGGCTGCCAAGGCGTTAGAAAAATTCAGTGCTGTACACGTTCCTCAAAAACAGGAACGCAATATTGTTCCTCGTTCCTTCTGATTTTTTGGAACGCGTTCCCGTTACAAGTTACATCTCGCAGAAAGGAACTCGTTCCCGTTAAAGTTTTAAAAATGGAACGTATCGTGACATATACGTTACATTTGTATTTTGCTGATCACCAGATTTAGTTAGATCAAGGAAAGCTTTTTTTTTTACTCTATTCCATTAAATGGGAACATGCGAATTGGAATGCCGTGATGGAAGGGCGCCAGGAGGAGAAAACAAGCGGAAGGAGTGTTTCATTTGTTGATATATTCACCTTTAAAACTCTCAGCGTTTAACCATATTCATGTTTGTGGAGGGCGATTCGGACGAACCAAATGTACTGTTATTCCATGTTGCAACGAGCTTTTACATCATTCCAACAAAGTCTCTTGTTCGAACTTAACAACAGTTGCTTCTCGATGTTGCTGTCCGCAAGACGAGCAAGTGAAGAAGGGGATAGGGTGTTTGGAAGGTCAGTCTTGAAACCTACAGATACTTCTTTGCGAAAGTTGGATTTGTTGTTCAGTTTGAAGGTGGGTGACAAGATGAGAAGGAATAAAAGTTCAGTTTTGAGCATCTTCTCAGTGACGACTATTCGGGATACAAGGCACGTTCGTGTCTGGTAACCTGTTCTTTTGTTTTAACTGTAGGTCTATTTTCGAAAGTTCAGTAATCGCTGTAGTCGGCCTTAGGTTTCTAGGTGTATGAAAATTCGTCGTTGCCAAAAGATTAGCCGAGTTTAAAACTTCCGTCTTTTTGTGTCTTTTCCTTCGACTAAACGTTTTGATATTTGTACCGCAGTCTCGGGCACTGAAAAAAGAATCAATGTACATTCACTCTCCTGCGCCCGACTGTTACCAAGCGAAGACCACACAATATAACCCCTAAGATAAGTAACCCAAAAGTTACGATACCCTCCTGTTCGTAAAGATATTGTCTTTAGACTTTTAGACTTCTCTCTTTAAAATAACATAAAAATTGCCCCACTGGACGAGAAAAAGCGAACGCCGTTCCTTTTTCTATTCCAGTAAAAAATGTAACGCGTTCCCGTTCCAGTTCCAGCGATGCAAAATGGAACGGCGGCGTTCCTTCGTTCCTCCTAAAAGGAACGCGTTCCAGGAACGCCGTTCCTTGGAACGCCGTTCCGTACAACACTGGAAAAATCCTGCATTTTAAACTCGAAAAAAAAAACAAGATTCACTCGATTCCCTTTTTTACCAGCGAGTTTTAGGGAACCGAATTATGCTCACGCAGACACAAGCACGCACAAGCTCAATCAGACGTCATTTGCTAAACTAAAAAAAAACAAAAAAACAGCAATGTTATTTTTGCGGTCTTTTTGTTTTTAGTTTTCTTTTTTTTGGGGGGGGGATGAGAACGAGCCCTTGCTTTTCGCCGGTGTACCAGCTTGAAGAAAGCCGCATCGAAGTGTTGTAATATGGAACTCCTGGTTAGCTTAGTTGGTAAAGCGCTCCACTGGAAATGGAGAGGTCCCTGGTTCGATTCCAGGAACAGGCGGATGTTTTCTAGTCGCGCACCAGTCACCTAGCGGTGTTTGGAGATTCTGGTTTGTCCTTTATTCCCCCTTGCTCTTCATCTCCAGGAATTAATATTCTTATTTTTGTCCAGCTCGCGACACCTTTGTATTAATTGCATTAAGAAGAATTGTCCACCAGCAAGAATCGCTGCTGCGTTATTCCACTGCCTCCCGGCGACGGGCAACAGTTGCTCAAAGAAAGAGCCCCCTGCCTCGTAGATCGCATTCGACGCAACATGCTGCCATGCTTGCTCACGGTCCCCAGGGGCGGCGGAGCAGAAAACGAGACGACCTGCCGAGATCGAAAGAACCAATAAATTACGCACATAAAGCTAGAAAAGTGGGCGACACAGAAAAGACAAAAAGGAAAAAAGAAAAACGCCGGATTAACTTCGGCAAAATCGAAGCGTTCCTCAGGAGAACGCAAACAAGAAAGAAGAAAAAAAAAGCAACCAACAACGAAACAAATTTTTGGCTGTCTCAGTATAGTAGGAGTGTCGTGGCAGCAGATTCCGTTTTGGCGCGAGGCAGCAAGACAAAAACAAACAAGGTAGGAACAGCGAACAAAACCAACACGACACCTAAACAAACAAACGCACGAAACTTCGTCTCTTTTTTCGGGTAAAAAAATTACAAAAAAAAACAGCAACACACACAACGCTCTTTGTCTGAAAAGATCTGGAAATTCGTCGAACTCACAAAGCACGTGTGTTTACTTTTGTGCCGTTTTGATTTTGTTGTCGGTGTCGTCGCTGTACACGCTCTCGGGTCAACATTACGACGGAGCGGAAGGTTACAGCCCTTGCTCGGCGCGACCACCGTCCGATAGAAACAGGACAAAAAAAAGGACGGGAAGAGATTTGTTACCGCCGGATTGGGAAATCTACAGGGCGGACAGTATGGCGGACGGTGGTCGATGGCTCTGTATGGGCGACATGGAGTACCAGTCTTACTCAATTTATTTTGTATGTGTTTTCCACCTTTATTCTGAACTCGCCTTATGTATGGTTCTTCGGGTAAAGCAGATGGTGACTTCAAGATGAAAAAGAAAAAAAAAGCAAAGCCGGCTGCTTTTCGTCGTTATTGGTTTATGAGACAGCCATATTAATAATTGGGGCTGTCCAGTGGACAGCAATAAATGACCATTGTACAAATGCAATGGTTGTATGAAGCTAAAGATCGAGGAGCTGTGGAAACTAATGCGACCGAACTTCGTTATGTTCTTTGGCGGATATATATATATATATATATATATATATATATATATATGGTGGTGGAGTCAAGCGACCTTCATTTGTCACTGCAGCCTGGCAGGCAAATGTCATCTAAAGTTTGGAAGGTCATGTATCTTTGCGGCCAATCTTGGATGTGTTGGTTCTCAACCTAGAGATCGAGACAGGAGTTCTGGTTTTCGGGTGCTATTCAGAGGTGGGCGCGGGTCGCCTTCTTTATAATGCTGTAGTTCCAGTCACATTTCATTTGTGCGTACAGGTTTAGAGGTCTGAGCAGCTCTATAACGTCCACGGATATGCTGCTTAGGTCGGCGACAGTCAAACTTCCAAGTCTGCGTCGTTCGTAAACTAAGAACGAAGATATTCCTCGACAATCTGCGTTGTCATTTGTTTATTTATGTTTAATTTTTTATGCCCGTAGATTGCTGTTTTTCCTTCCAGGGCATACGTACGCTTCGACGTAGTTCATTTTATGTAGGTATTTACTTATGTATATAAGGAATATTGAGGCTTGCACACGTGCGCCATAGCTGATATGGGAACATAAAAAGAGACACTTACAGTATATATTACAATGACTATCTCGTGACAGAGGTTATTGCTTCTACAAAGCCGTCGAGCGACGGAAATGTCACAATTTAATTTGTTAGTGAATTCCAGTCGTCAATTGCCCGGGGAAAAATAATACTTAAAAGCATCATGCTTAAGCTTGAATTGCTTAAATGCTAGTGAATTATTTAATCTGAGCAAACCTGTTGTTGAAGAATGTTATATATACATTTCACTGTTAACATTAAACTTTTTATTCATGAAAGAATACAGATATTTTAGTCTATTTACCCTCGCTCTTTGTTCTAGCGGTTTTAACATTATCTTCTAAAATCAATATTGACAGCGAAGAGTTAAATCTGAAATTATTACATATAAATCGCGCAGCACGTTTTTGCACACAATTTATTTATTCCTGCGGCTGTATGCGTATACCATACAGTACTCGCGTATTCCAGAATAGGCCTGATCAGTGTAGTATGCGCAGTTCTTTTCGTTTCAGTATCCGCAAAGTTCAACGCCCGCCTAAGCGTAAAAAGTCTTCCCCTATTCCTCTTAACAACGCCATCTATAGGCTGGTTCCAGATAAGTTTGCTTGTACAATTCACATCAAGGTATATGTTTTGATCTATATATCTGACGATAATGATATTAATATTATAATTATATTTTAAATGATTCTTTTTCCAGGAAATTGTCACTGCAACTGTTTTATCATAGTCAATTTGCATTTGCCAACCATCTGTCCATTCCTTAATTTTAGTCAAAGCGCTCTTATGTTATTCCTGGTACTGAAGATATTTAATTTCGCAGTAAATGACGCAGTTATCTTCAAATAATTTAACTGACATTGCAATATATTAGTTATAATAACAATATAAATTTAAAAACAAAACAAACAAACTAGAGAGGCCCAGGCACTGAGTTTTGAGGAAATCCTGAAGTTACTAAAAGTGGTGTAGAAATCTCGTCATTTAAACATACATATTGACATCTATTAGGCAGGTTAAACGCTATACAGTTTACAAACTTATTATTCTTTAAAAAAGTAGAAACATTTTAGAGAATTTTACGGCGAGATAAGTGATCGAATACTTTTGACAGGTCGAGAAAAATTAGATCTGTTTGGCTCCTATTAATGATTGTGTTTGACAGGTCATGTACCTGCTCAATCAACTGAGTACTTGTTGATAACTTTCTTCCAAAACCGTGCTGATGTTGTGGAAAAAATGTATTGTTTTTTATATCATAACCCCTATGCGAAAATATTACATTTTATTGAAGCTTGTAACACATGCTAGTCAGGGACACCGGCCTGTAGTTTGCTGGAATGATTCTATCTCCATATCTTTGAATAGAAACGATTTTTCCAACTTTCCACTTATTTGGTAAGACTCCGTAAGAAGAGACGCAAATAAAATTATAAAAAATACTTAGCTACACTGTGAGCAACGTTTAGAAATTCATAATGTAAAATATCAGGGCCAGGTCTCTTTCTCTATAATTATGAAATAAAAATGCCTTCCTCTGATACTACTTTCTTCAGTACGAGCAGAGAAGTACGCCACAATGTCTAGATGTGAACCATCATCCAAAGTAAATACCGACTTAAACAAAAAGTGTTAAGCTTTTGTGAATTAACAGTTCTTATTAATGGTTCTAAATTCGTGAATGAGACATACCGCCAAAATGTTTGCGGTCCTTTAAATAGAAATGAGCGAAGCGTTACATTAAAAAACAAACAGTGTTTGGACTCATCCAGCATCTGTTTCAGTTTGTTACTTAGTATGGAAACTCTTTGATCGGAAGTCTCCTGCTGCACACTTTCGATTACTTTTTCTCACCCGGGCAATTTTACGCTTTAGGCAAAGTATATCTATTTTGATTCACGGACTTTTCACGTTCGGTTTCTTCTTTCTAAAAGGCACAAATCGCTCAACACAGTTGTTCACGATGGCCACAAAGGACGTCAACAATTGCTCAACGTTCGCTCCACGAAAGTGAGGAAGGATCATAAACCTATCAAGAAATAATTCCAAATAGCCCAATACGCTGACATCATCCGTTTGTTTGAAGTTCGGCACACTTATATGCTTAACCTTTGTAGTCTTGATATTCTTAACGGGAATAATCACCTCCACCATATTGTGATCTGAAATACCTTCATAGCTGTTGCAAGTATACAAAAGGTCACTCAGCTTGGTACTTAGAAATAGAAGATCAAGTATCGAAGTGGGACCATTATTACTTTGCGTAAAACCTTTAACAATATGGGAGAAATTATGGACAAACGTAAGATCCCAAAGAGCTTACCCATGAAAACGATCAACATTACGGACAATCAGATCAGACTAGTTTATGTTTGGTAGATTAAACTCTTTAGTTGATATGATGTTTCCATTGATATGTATGCACTTGACATGGGACTCAGTAAGGAGCTTCAATACCCCCAGTGAAAATTCGGGCGTCTGTAGCATGCATAAATTACATGCGATGCACCGTGTACACTACCTTGCAGAACAGAGATTCCAAGTTGCGCACGTCACCAATTGCTTACAAAGCACATCCTTTCGATAAAATATCGGTACTCAGCCTCCTCTGGATGGTCTGTCTTTCATTAAAATATAATATTCGGGGAGACGTATTTCAGAACTGAGTATTTTTGGATTTACCCATGTCCCTGTAACAATTATTACGTCGGGAGAATATACCTTTAACATTTGTTCAACGCTTTCGACCTTACTAGCAACACTACTAGCATTTATATTGATTAGTCTGAATTCTCGCCCAATACGTGACTGAAGTTCATTTTCTTGCCTATGTGGCATATCTGTGACCTTTACTCTACGCATCAAATACATATCCCAAATATACGCATCCTTATATACGATCAACTTGTGATACCTTAACGACACTTTGCCCTCCGACATTACTTAATCCTTCACCGTCATCCACAGATTTCTTCTTATCGTTTGTACTTTTTAAGAGCAATATTCTGATACATAGATACTGGTTTCCTTGAGTTTCCAAACGTTTTTCATGGCCTCAAGATTTTTCAAATAAAATCAAAAATTTTCAAAATGACAGTTTGAGATTTGTTGGCCATTTTTTTACCTAGTTTGTGAATACGTTCCAAGATTTGTCACCTTAATCCCTAGTTTGCCCTCGAGGATAGTCTTTTAAAACATAATTTTGAAGCAATGCCATTGTTTCATTATCTCTTTCTTTCACACCGTACACAATGAAATTGTTGCGTCTACTGCGGTTTTCCAAATCATGTACCTTCTCTGTAATCCGCCCTAACTGCCGTTTCAACTCCTTCCTTTCATGGTCGCATGTTTCAACCTTTTCTGCACTTTTTGTAAAGCAACTCCATATTTAGTTCAATTGCTTCCAATATTTTACTTGTTTCAAATATGTAGTTATCTAAGGACTGTTTAATTGAGCTGAGGTCACTTGACGCTTGTTCCTAATTTTTCAAAATAACAGCCAACTCTTCTTTGACCGTGGGACCGCGGTTTAGTTCCACGTCAGCGCTTAGCAGTAATATCAATACACAGAAAATCAAAACAACCGGCGACATCATCACATAACACTAGAGGGCAAGGCAACACAACTATACGTGCCTGCACAAGAAAGACGAAACAAATTCATTCGCGGCTGCATGCCGCGAATGAATTTTAAGTGTTCATTCGTGGCATGCAGCCGCGAATGAATAATAGTGCTGCCGTGCTGCCACAAGAAAAAATGAACGAAATATGTGATGCAGCAACATTCACGCATGTAACTAAATACGCTTGTTTTATATCTCGGGGCTTAGACTTTTCTTCTTGGTAAATGTTGTAGGGAACTTAAAAAAAATATTCATAAAAGCGAAGAAAATTTACTATATTTAGAACATGGCCTGGCTATTACATCCCCATCACATACTGACGGCTTTATCTTCTCGTTCCAGTGTTGAGCGTTTAGATTTGGAACCAGCTGACCAATAAAAAGTAACAAACTCTAACCATCAAAGACTTAAAAATGTCCGTGAACAATAGTAAGGTCTATGGCCAATAATTCCGGGTGTTTTATTTCTGCTTCATATATTCTTTTACACTGTAAAAATAAAAATGTCATGAACGCCATAGTTTAATTAAACTATGGCGTTCATGACATTTTTAATTTTTTCATCACTGTTCTAGAGTACAAATATTGGTAGTACTGTCCGCAGTTTTTCATTCTCACGGTTTTTTTGTTGCGGGCTTTTGTTGCACTTGTTGGTTTTCAATACTATAATAGGGCCAACTGAACTTAGGATAATAGAATATAGAGAGAAAAGGGGACAGACATACCAGCTGGTATGTGTGTTCCTTTTTCTCTCTACTTTCTATTTTCCTAAGTTCAGCTAGCCGTGTTATAGTTTTTTTGTTTCTTTGGTTCAACCGTTTAGTTAAACATATTACTCGCCTTTTGTAACACATCTGTCAAAATATCTTGAAGAAACTAAATTTTAAAAAAAATCAGAAAGGTTATCACGTCGATTCTAGATACACAGGAGCCCTCCTTAAAGCGAGTTTTAAATATCTACGAGACATACAAAAATTATGGTCCCGATGCAATTTACAACAGACGCGAAGATAAAAAAAAAAAAGCTATATGAGGTCTAGGAATATATATGGCCATAATAAAGTGCAAAATATTCAGGCCAGTTTCCACGTATCTCGCAGCGCTAAATTAACCCAAGAAGGCGGCTGGCTCTAAGATGCGCTCCGATATTTGATCGAAACCTTAAAACATGTCCAAATTCAGCGTTTTGTTTGTTTTGTTTTGTTTCTGTTTTGGGGTTTTGCCGGAGAGGGGGGGGGGGCGCAGTAAAATACTATACGTGCCTTATATTTTTCTAAAATTATTTGGTTTAGTAGATTTCAATTAACCATGCCTTTCTTCTCCTAATTAAAATTTAATTAGGAAATTTTAGCTAGTTATTCAGCTAATTCGTATCACCTTTTTCTTTTCAATCCCTGGCGTACGCTTTGGCTAAAGTATAATTCCCGTAAAGAGGTTTTTGTGTTGTTGTTTTTTACGCAATCACCTTAGTTTTAGTGATTTTTGAGTCTTCGCTGAAACACCGGGTGCAGTCTCTGACGGCGCAGTGATTCACAACGAAACGAAGTATAGATATAGGCGTCCTTCCTAATACGGGTGCTTGAACCCTTCATCGTCATTGTCCTTTACAGCCGCTTGACAGCCTGATTTATGGACCTAATAAGGGCGCGAATTGCATCACCATGTCCTTAAAAACGAAATATTAATAATGGCCTGAGAGAAAATAAAGTGTTCTAGCTCAATTTAAAGAAAGCAAAAATTGTCGCGTTCCTGAGAAATAAAATGTAAAAAAAGATCAAAAGAAAGTGCAAGCAGCGGAAAACTTCCTAAGATCCCGTATTATGGGCGGGCGATTCATTTTTGCAGAGCGGTAAATGTCGGTACGATTCGGGCGCCGAAAGGCCCGGGAGCACATTTTCCGCCTGAACGTGGGCATTCGTTTTTTCATGTGCAGGACGCTCTGTCTTCCCTCTCCTTTTTGTCCCGGAACAGTTTGTTTGTTAGACTGTTGTATGCTCCGGAAAAGACGGTGCATAGTTTATATCTGTCCATTTTACCCAGCTATTATTTGTTTTGTTCGTTGTTGTTTATTTTGCATCATTTATTCGTTTTTGAGCTGACGTTTTTCGTCTCCGTTTTGGGCCGTGTGCCTTTTTCATTTCGAGGATATATATTGTTTTTAAGTGTCCTCTTTTTTAGTGGGGATACTGATAAAAAAAAGAGAGAAAAAATAAATAAAAAAGGTGGAAAGAAAGAAAAAAAGCAGAGGAGCAGAACCGGACGGGATAGGCACGCCACTGTGTCGATAGCGTGTAGACGTTGCAAGCACGGCCTCTGGTGCCGCCACCTTACTGCTGGCGAATGTAGATCGTCTGATAGTCAAGCCCTGGCAAGGCGTGCCCATGGTTGCCAGACTGGAGCCTAAACAGAGCGTTCTATATTTACATAGGCCAGACTCACTTGCAAACATCCATGCACGTTTGTGAGCTGCCATGCTTCAAATAACTGATCTAGCAACTCTGCGCGAAAAACACTTTCTTAGAGCGCCAGTCTGGCAACCGTGGGCACGCCCTGGCAAGATAGCGCTAGGTGGTGCCAGCTGCTGCCCTTTATAAAGAGTAGAGCCGTTAACATCCGTCTAACATCCATCCAACCAGGTTCGTCTATAAGGCGATCTTCACACACCGGCAAGATGGCGGTGTTCGGGGGTCGTACTTCGAAACATCGATAGTGCACAACTGTTGTGCACAACTGTTTCGGCCTCGATTGCAAAGTCGACGGGGGTTCGAAGTCGGAAAAAACTGGTACGAAGCGTTAATGTTAGAGGTGAGACGCATATGTACATTGAGGCCGTTTCACCCATGTTCGCTTTGATCTGCGTACACGTTCCTCGCCCACTGGCACTTTCGTTTTTACAGTAGTGCCGTTTAGTCACCGATGGTTTGGAAAGCCAGAGCGCAGCAAGTCACGAGTAACCCCCGCCATTTCCCCATGTAGCATAAGAATGCCGTAAAACAGATCGTGGTCACAGAAACCCGGCTTAGCACGCGTCTGGTGTTCGTTTGCGTGAGTAGAGGATAATGAAACGTCCTCACTTCGTGTTGCAAGACACACCCACCAGACGGCGACTCCGAAGCCTTTCTGCGCCATCAAGCGGTGTTCCCAAGCCGACGCGAACTCGTATGTTGAACCTTTGACGATGCAGAGTAACTCTCGTGTAAGCCTCCTTGTACACACGCACAACGGCGACGTGAACAAGTATGGAGGTGAGTGAGTGCTCCCTAGAAGGCGGTTTCACCGGACATACTTCCGGTTCAAAAGAGAGGCAGAGGAAACGCCTTATGCTTTTCTAGACAGGGAGGCGGTGTTTTGCAGCTAACTCAAGTTCTCTTGCGTTGTGAATGATCGAATGCGACTGACGAAGCAGTCGACTCAGTCATCGCTGAGTCATCGAGCCTGGCAACGCGAGTCTCCCAACACAATATGTCGCTCTTTCGGTTGAAGAAAGTTGTCATACCAAGGCAACATTGTCGCTGCCGTCCATGTTGTGCTAATGTTTCGCGATGCGGCAGGGTTGTCTGGCAACAAAACGAACAATAAAGGCGTTGGCCGACTGTTGATAAACATGTGTTGTCGTCACCACCCCGTTTCCTCAGTCTAACAGGACGTGAAGAAATGTTGCTACAGCTCAAAATATTTTAAGCGATAAGCGTCCACACAATAAATGCACCTTAAAGAAATAGGTAGAGTGTTGAAGCGTTTAATATTAATAAGTAGGATATCGTATCAATCCTAACCCAGACCAATAATTTATTTATTGATTTCATAATGTTCTGGACGTTATTTCGTTTATTTATAAACTTTTTTTTTATTTTCTGATGCCAATATTTCAGCCTCCTCCTAAGCGAGGTGACTCGTTGGAAAGGGGGTATACTAGCCTTATCGTAATTAGGAGTTCCACTGGACACGAGTAAGAAAACTTAAATCGAAAACGCACTAATTTTCGACAAAAAGAGCGCCAAGAATATACGATTTTCTCTCGGACTCTTCCGCTCTTTGTTTCTCGCGCGGCAGCCATTTTTAGCTGTCTATTATTTGTCGCAATCCGTTTTCGTCCCCAGCGGGGTGCACCAGATCTGCCTACAACACCCAGACAGCTATTCGCGAAAGAGCCTTCGTTTCTCCACCGCTTGCAAGAGAAGGAAACCAAACGATTCTAGTAACTCAGTACTATACCCTTCCTCTTCCGGAGTCGTTTTTTTAAAGAAAGCAGCAACAAAATGTTACATGTTTTATTCTTTCTTTTTTCTACTTAAAGCGAAAGGGTGTTGTAGTATTTTCAAATATCGTTGGTTGGCGACTTTAAACAAACAACACTGTGTACTGTGTTTCTTGTATTTTTTTATTCCTTAAAAGTATGTAAAGAGGAAGGAGCTTGGGACGTAACTATATTTTATCCAAGAGATCTAAACGTTTGTGCAAGCATAAGCATTTTTTTTATTCCAGTCTTCTTAACGTTTTATCTTATTTGTTGTTTCAGAAGTTCTACATTCAGTAGTTTGTCTATTACTTTCTTGACGTATATTTTCATTCGACGGATGTGGAGCAGAAGGTGGTAGAAGGAGGTTTTGCTGCCCGTCCGCGTCGTCTTCAACGAGCAGCGAAATTGAAACGGGCCGTTCCGGGATTTATGATTTCGCCTTCGGGGTGAGATTGGAAACATCCGTGCAGGTATCCACGGCACACAAGAGAATAGAAAAGGATCGTGTTTTTCTCCTTGCTGTCGTCAATATATGTTTTGTTTTATTCTGCGAGCTCGAAGTTTTTGAAATATGTCCTAGCCCAACCTAAACAATCTTTTCGTTTTCCTTTCTTTATCAAAATTTAAATTCGCGTTTGTTCCCCTTCATTTGTGCGTAACGTTCACGTTTCGAGAAGATATGCTTTTCTGTCTTGTCTGCCGCGCAAACTAGCGTGCCATGGAGGTTCGTTACTTGCAGTTCAAACCTAAACACGACTAGCGTTGACGTCATATCAGCTGCCATTGCGATGGCCTTTGCTGCTGATTGTGCACTTTTGGGAGCATGCGTTACGCCCCACCGAGTTTGCTTCACTCGACAGAAAAGTATTAAACACCAGCAGCAAGGCGCGATGATGTCATGGGCAAGAGTCCATGTAGAATTCTCAACGAAACAAAATGGACCAGCGGAGCGCGTGACCTCCCATACCTGCCCCGACATGTGCCGGGAGAAGTCGTGCAATCGGGTGTCGCGAGTGGCACATGCGCTTAGCTGAGCCAAGCAGTCAGCGGCTATTTCCGCTAGAACGCTTCGAGAGCAACGCCCCAAGGGTGATTACTACGAAGCATGAGTCTCAAGTTCCACCACTTTTTTTAATCATCACGTGCCATTCGCAATATTTGTCTGTCCTTCAAGATGTAAAGTTATATTGCCGCAAATTTATAAAAGAAACATAAAAAACACGAAAAAAGGAAAACAATATTTGTCCATTCTACAAAAAGGACGCACGTGCAATGACGCTACATATTTATGTAGTATGAACGGAGATCACAGCCAGTGATGATCACTATTTTACTATTTTAACCTTTGGAATTAAATACATCTGTTTCCGCTAACGCAAAACAAAATTAGTTGCAAATTTATGGTCCGCTTTTATCACCTATTAAGAGTTGTGCACCGAGCACCAACAGTCGCTGAGTGCTCGGCTCAGCTGTGCTCATGTGCAACTCGCGACACCAGACAGATCGCTTGACCTGGCAGATGGGGCCACAGGTACGCGGGGCCACGCGCTCCGCTGCTCTATCTCATTTCGTTGAGCGCTGTACTCTGTTCTGTTTTCTTTATTCATGTAGCGACACGTCACAACATATCCTTGAAACCACTTCGAAGCAATATTGAGCGAGGCTCTCGCAGACGACTTCCGTCGAATGTCCGCGATTTTATTCTCTGACAGTACGACGGCGATGCCCATAAAGGTATAATATTGTTTTCAATGGCTGACGTTGCCAGCTACAACCGGCTTTTGCGACATGCCGAACTCGAAGTTTCGCGAGACTTGTTGGTGCTTATTCGTGAGAAAACTTGTACACGTCAACAGGCTTGTCCGCTTCTTCGTGTCTTTCTTTGCCGGCGCTTACAAAGTTCCTCAGCTAACGCGAAGCTATCGAGGCACCTCGCATGACGCAAGTCTCACAAGAGCGTGTCTAATACGTAACGATGGTTTTCGACACACTTTCGTTGCCAAGATTATCCGTGGATTTCTACGCAACAAACTGCCGCCCCAACAAGTTCCTCTCGGCGCTAAGAAAACTTCCGCTTGACGTGCTTCATGTAAGGTTATTTTACTTGCAACTCTTTACTGTAAGCTCGTTAACTACTTTGCGACTTCATAATTGTTTACAAACAGGCAAGAAAAGTAACAACTAAATACTCAAGACTACCGTAAAACTTTCTTCAATGCACCGAAGAAGTGGACGTCAGAACGCCGTGCTCGGTTTGTAATGATTAGTGGGTAGACCTAAAGCTAGCAGCCTTTGTCTCCACTGCAGTGGTGGGAACCGTTAACATGCGGGACGCCGGCGTCTTGTGCTTCCACATTCGAGCGCGTTCGACGAGTGCAGTGGCATAGCCTCCTATATACTGACGAAGCCTGGCAGATCACCACGAGATCCGGCAGCCGAAATGGAAAAGGTGGAGCGGCAGACAACGGATGAAAGGAGAGCCATGTGACTGGCGCCGCGCTGCGACGAGATGCCGCAGCATAGCGTCTCGCCCCGCTGCGACGTTTCGCAGCGGACCCGAAACAGACAAGAAGTGTGTTTCGGATCCTCGCCGCTGCAAAAGCTGTACGCTGACGTCTAGGTTTCAATAGAAATGGGTCTTTGATGCTTTGTGCTACCAGATCGTCGCGCTCCAAATCTGCGGCCGTGCACTCTACGGCTCCGTCGTCGAACTGCCAGGCTTTGTGAGTATAGAGGAGGCTATGGCAGTGAAGACATAGACAGCTAACTTTAGGTCTATCCACTAATCATTACAAACCGAGCACGGCGTTCTGACGTGCCCGTGCGGTCTCGTCTTCTCGTTTGTCTCAGTTTCTCAGCCCATAGGTCGATGCTATTCTTATATAGCCGCGCCTACTCCCACAATTTATTTAAAAAAAATATTCTTCGACACAATCCGTAAGACACACACAATCACAAACATGAACCTCCTATGCACCTGTATACGAGATTTAAGAAGCAAAAACGAAACAAAGCAAAATCTGGTTTGTCTAGAACCGTCCTTGTTTACCCGGCCCGTGAGCGCTGAGGGCGATGCAAAGCTTCGTGTTTCGAGTCGCGATCCGTCTCACCTTAGCGCATTATTTTGGCGAATAATGTCTCGCCGTGCGGTTGTTATCTTTGGTGCCGAGGTGCTTGCGCTTGCACGTGTCGCGATCACACGCTCGGTCGATGTTTGCGTTCGGCGTCCAAAACCATGCCGCTTTGAGCGGTGATCGATCGGAGAAAAGTTCGGCCGCGCCTGTTGTCACGAGTGCAACGCGCACAACAGCTCGAGAACGGTGATGTGGTTTGAAAGGATAAAACATAACGTTCGAGGCATAATACAGATTTTAGCAAACCGTTACCGCGTTCCCCGCGCAGCTCTACCGGAGCCGCTGAAGCATGCTTTTTAAGCGCGCGCCCGGGTGATACTGTGAACGCGTGGCGCGACCTGAAAAGCATGCCTCAAAGACTCCGGTAGTGCGGCACGCGGAATATGGTAACGGTCTGCTAAAGGTCCCTAACGAGGGGCAAGAGCTCGTCTTCAATTTTGAAAACACCACCACCCGCGCGAAACAATTCTTTTTCCGTCCAATACAAGGGGAACAAACAAACAAAGTGATACAGGCAGAAGACGCTGTACTTTTGTTGGGCGTATACTGTTCGTAATTTGATTATAATCATCTTGTCTCCCCGAGCTCGTACATTACAACGTATGAGTAGTCCCACTACTAATACATTACACAAAAAAATACGATGTCGGCTGCAGACATGGTGACACAAGTTTCTGTGCACATGCCTCGGGCATGTTCCAAGTATCTTTGCGTCATACATTTGTACGGTTCGGACGTGTGTGCGAACCGTTTCCGTGTGACCAATTCGGCACGCTGTAATTTGAATAATGTATTCTCAGCATTACCGCGGTTTTAAGGATGTTGCTGGCTAAAACCGTACAGTACCAGGGTTGGGCAGAAATACTCAAAAATGTATTTGGAAATACAAATACTGGGATACATTAAAATAGTAGCCGAAATACTGATACTAAAATACATCTGTAAAAATGTATCGCGATACGTAGCGGGAATACATTTTAAATAGTAGCAAAAAGTATTTGGAAATACAAATACAGGAATACATTTTAGGGAGGGCAGAAATACAAATACAGAAATACTGATACTGCAATACATTTTTCACATTTGTTAGAGACGCCGACTGAGATCAAGTTTGAAGTGAAAGTTTTTGATCCCGAAATTACTTTTCCATAGGCTTGGCACTTTGCCTTGAAGGTAGTTGTTTCGGACGACGAGAAGTCTTCAATGGGCTCAAAAAAAGAAAGTTCCATCAAGGACTGACCGCGGTCCCTTCCCTGAGATCCTGTCTGTCTGACGAGGGATGCGAAAATACTTCGACCTCTAAATAAATTCTATGTCACCCTAAATCCCATCAAAACGTCACCACGCCCCTGTCCAATAAGGACGTCCCTGCCAACATCGATCACATGACGTCACGATGGAATGAACTGGTATTCTTCATCTATAGGTGTGGCCTTGAACATTAAACTTCACCACGCGGCTGTATGAATGAACAATACGAACTTTCGTTGTAGGTTACCTCGTTGAAGATCGTGCAGGCAGTGTCATTTGGAATTTTCGAGAATAGTGGACCACCTGTAGCATCCTGGAACAGGTGTCTTATCTTCTGTTACGGTTGGAAAAACGATACGATGGCATATCTTTTGTGAAGGTTCTTCCTGCAGACCGTCTGCCACCAAAGCATGGATTGCAGTCATCAAGTTTCGCCTAGCATCACCCAAACAGAGACTTCGTGGATTGCGACCTGATATTGCCGGCACAGGCGCGAGCTCTCCGAGAAACAGCGCGCTCGAGACGAGTCGCAGGTGTACGAAGTCTGGGTCGGCACAGCGAGGCCACGTCTGGCCTCCTTCCTGGGTTTCGGATCCCCAAAGCAGCGGGTCACGTTCACGTCGGCTGTAACGTACCCTTGAGCCGTGCAATATTACGGGCGCAGCCGGAGACGCATTCGAATAAGTGTTGAACTTCACAGCGTGAGTCATCCCACTATTTCAAGTCAAACACCTCCAGGCTGGTGCTGCAACGGACTGTGTGTGACTCAGTTTTGCCGGCTGGGTGTAAGGTGTACGCTAAGGCAAGAGATACATTTATAAGCAGACATTGGATGCAAGCAAACAATGACTAAAAAAATTCCTACCTAAGGACCTGAGGCAGAAGATGCTCTGACTCCAATCCTGCCACACCACCTGGTTTGGGTCCCCTACTACGCAACACTTCTCAGAAGAAAGAGGAGGACGCATAGAAAAATAGTTCGGAGAATCGGAAGGAACCTTGGTCAGAAGAGCAACAATGCCCCAGCATCTCCTTAACCCTAATGCCCTGAAAAGTAAAAAAAAAAAAGCGTTCGGACCTGTTTTTTTTCGGGGGGGGGGGGGGTATTTCTGAAGAACTGTAACGAAATACATTTCATCCTGATTGTATCGCGATACAAAGAAACATTCCAAAATGTATTTCGATACAGGAATACAAATACTGGTGAAAAAAATGTATCGCGATACAGAAATACAGATACAAAATGTATTTCTGAAATACTATCGCGATACATTTGTATCGCAATACTGCCCAACCCTGTACAGTACACTATCAACACGGCGCAAAAACACGACATCGGCGCTGTTTTTGTTACCTAGTTGGGGATGCGTACACTCTTACAAAAAAAGGAGGAGAAAGGTAGCAATGGCGACTGTTCCTCCTTGTTGTGGTCAAGTTGCCCAGAGAAGGGAGGAACGGAAGTTTGGATGAAAGGAGGAGATCCAGTTCCTCCCTTTTCAGTTGGCGCAGGGGTAGAACATCGCACTACTGACCAAGTAGTCGAAGGCTCGATACCTGAAAGGAGCAATGTTTTTTTTTCGGTAATTTTTTTTCATTTTTTTATTTATTATAACAGGCATAAACAAACCCAGATTGATGGAAGGAAAATTAAAGTCGTTAATATCCATCGACGCCAAGGAAAACTATACGAATATCATTGCTACAAGCTTTATCAGCGCGCTGTTTGATAAACAAGATTTGGGCACCCAGGTTGGATCGAAGCCGTTTACGCAGGGGCCAAGACGACCAGGTCGGTCCTTCAGTCGTTTCTTTTGCTGCGGAGCTTTTGATATTCACAAAGAAAGAAGTTTAGACACATCCGTCATAAACCACTAAGCTTCGAAACGATGCCGACACTGCTACGTACACTGGGCGGCTGCGATCAGCTGCGATAGCGGCGGGCTTCGGGCCTCGGCCTCTTCGGCCACATTTCGTAACTCGGCTGCCTCGGCCGCCTCGACTGCCGGGCCCTGACCCTGCACTCTAAGAAAAATGGAGGTAAAAGGTAGCAACGGCGCGTCTTCCTCCCTTCTACTGACGCGCCCCCAAGCGGACTCGATAAGAAGGGAGGCATCTTCTTTGGTTTCGTTTTTCGAGCACGTCGCGCACGTTGTTAAATAAATGTTGTTGAGCTGATTGAGCTTCAGCGGCAGCGAAGGCCGCCGTTAATTCCGTCTTCTAGTCCAAACGTGCAGAACATTTCGGTTGCATTGGCGTTTTTACCACTAATTTTTTCAAACGAACAAATGAAGCCGCCAGAAACAGCGAAGTTCCGGAGCAGTGCCAGCGGCGCTACGTACACTGGGTAAGATGGCCGTCTCTGGATTGCGGGACGTACGCGGAACTAGAGCACTATATAGCTCCTTCGGGTCCTTCGGAGCAGAGTAGAGCAATCTAGAACGCCGTCTCTCGGCGACTAGCGGCGAACGCCCGGAGGTTCCAACTCCGGTCAGAAATGCATGGGGAACGTGAGAAAATCGTTGTTTATTCAATGTTGTGGAGATGTACGGAACGACAATAGTTTTTGACATAATAAAGGAACATTTTAGAATCTTTTGCGCTGAGTTGTGTGCCGAGTAAGGACATAATTTGTTTTTAAAAATTGCACGAGCGGCCTCATGCAGCAGACGACGCGGCGACGTCACAGCGTCCACGTGACCCGCTCCGGCCAACCCAAAGAGCCCATCTCCGCTGCGTGCAAAAATCGTCTGCTTCAAACGCCATCGCCTTGGAAATTGCCTTCTCAAAATTTGCACACGCATCCGATATTATTAAAACTTTGATAATGTGTTTATTGCTTTACCATCTTCACGACAGACTAGTTTTGAAAAGTGTGAACTCGCCGTTTATTTTTTAATTAGCCGTGTTACGTCGATCTCCATGTATTCTCCCATAGGGCGGCCCACCTCCTGGAATCCTGAGTACCACGTGACTCGCGCCGACCTGCTCTGTCGGCCATGTTGTCGGCAAAACACGCGGATCAAAGGATTGCGCTACTCTGCTCCGTAGGAGCTATATAGTGCTCTACGCGGAACTACAGTAGCGGAACCACGCGGAAGTGTATCGACGTTTTCGACGTTATGGAAATCGCAGGAACTGTGTCCAAGGCAGGCAGGTTTTCCTGCCGGCTGCCTGGGTGCCTTCCGTGCTGAGTTCGGTTCTGTTTTCCAGTGCCGAGTGCCAACCGGCGTTCAGCCATGCGAGTAATACCCAAGGTGAAGAGCGGACGCCTGCGGCAGCTAGGCCCCGGCGGCCCAGATAGACCAGTGACAGCCAGCGCGCCCCGTAGCGGTAGCGGCATTAAGCACATAATCTGGTTCCGGGTTCCGGTCAAGTTGGTTTCTGGTTTCGGGTTTTTGGGCATTTCTTTGCTCCGGTTCTCTTCCGGGTACCCTTCACTTGCTTTTCTCTTCCTCTCTTTTCTCACTCCCCGCCTCCCTCCTCGCTTGGCCTCGGGAGCTGCTACGACCCCGGAGCCGCTTCTTTTTTTTTTAAACGTTGACGCAGTTTTATTTTCACTTTTACGACGAATCCGCGCAAAATGTAGCAAGACAAAAATTTCTACTTCACTTAAAATAGATGATTGTCATCTTGTTTAGTTTGCTTTTCTGCCAGCATAACATTGCAGAGATTTACATCCCATTCAGCACACCTGACTGGTGTGAGGCATTTTGGGGTCAACTTAACAGAAAGTGACTCGAAAACATTTTTATTGGACCACACTCGTATATACATGATTTACTTCAGGCGCTACTGGTGGTGTTTTATAAGGAAGATATAAAAAATTGGCGAATATGAAGGAGTTGAGGCATATCATACGCTTTGTAATACGATTTTTGACGTGGAACCAGTTAACAAAACGAAGCACCACATGAGGAACATACCAGCCATGCATTCGCTTTCACGACGACTCGGGCACAGGAAGCAAGTTGCGCAGAAATAAATAAGACATCGCTATCATTACCGGTTATATGACGTATAATAACAGCACAAGCATATGCAGTGGAGAGTACAGAAATTCCAAAATTCCCAGCTAATATAAAACACACGAATTGGCACATAGCCTTAAAACACACTGTGGGAGAGCCATTACCAAGCATAATGAGAACTCTATTCCAGAATCTGACAAGATTCAACGTCCCTAAACATTCCCGAAATACGTATTGATCAGAAAGGCATGGCAGAAAGGCGTCTGAAAACCTATAGACGAGTGGATGTCAGAAGCGGATGCATTTTCTAACGAGATCTGTAGCCTCTCACATTATGTTTTATTGATATTTGCAGGCAGTGGATGCAATACTGTCTGCCACGGGAGGCCGTGATACATATTTGTTGGAAATAACCTGAAATAAATGTTTGGAGAAAAGCATGTGCCTCGTTAGTGGGGCACTTTCTTGTTTTAGGTTTGACAGCCGCCGCCATTAGCACACTGTTAGCACTTAAGCTTGTCTGGTTGCTTGCCAGCGGCTTCAAGAGTACAACCAGACTTTGTCCAGAGATTCTACGGTTAAAAAATCGAACATGCTACGACACAAGCGTATTCTAGCAAAACATTTTAAAGCCATCTGTGGCACTCTGGTCAGTAAAGCATACCCAGTCCTGAAAGTGTGTATGCTAAGGCGCGCTACTGAACATTGCGCCACATTCTCTATTTACGGCAAGAAAGTGATTTTCCTGATGTCTGAATAAATTGTCATGCAACCAGTGATAGTACTACTAGGTTTTGCGAAGAGTTTCCTCCAGGCACATGGCGTCGCCTTTCAGCACAAGAAAGTACCTGGTGAGGCCTGTACCAGGATTGGTCAGATTCCATCCCTCTAGCGAGCTGAGAACAGCCGCAACTGCGGGTTGCCTGTTTCAAGGAAATGCTTAATCAAATAGGCTCCAACCTATCATATGGGATGGGCGAGTCTCAATCAATTATGTTAGACCTGATGTCTGATGTCAGCTCAGAAATATCCTCTAGTGGCGGAAGTTATCAATTGAGAAGACGTTCACATTGTCTGCGGTCGGAACTTTCATGGTGCAAAAGTATTGTGCAACTCCTTGAGGATGTCAGGCCTTGTCATCCTCTACGTTTCCACTGTTCGACAGCTTGAACGGATTCCTATTTATCCGTATGTGTTTTAGTCACTGGAGGAACTGATACAGACATGAGGTTGTAGCCAGTAATCCACAGGAAGCATTTAGCTCCAAATACTGTTCTCCTGTGGGTCTTCGCTGCAGGTGTCTGTGTAAAGTAAGACCTTGAAGTCATTGCTCGTTTGAAATCTCCTCCTGAGATCATGAGGACACTCTCTTTTTATAGTGACTTTACCACCTGTAACGGTTTGTGGCTACCTCTCCTACTTTGGAACTTCCATGCTGAAATCCATCAGAGTTCCTTGTGAAGGAAATCGAGTACCTCAGAGTTGATCTCCTTTCCGAATGGCATGGCGGAACTTCTGCCGTTTCTTTATGAATTGTGAAGCCATTTGGAGCGATCAAAAAGACTGTCCATCCCTATTTTTGCAGAATATTCAGGCTGTAGCCATGGCTGCCTCAGGAACTCTTCAGTCATGAACGAGGAATAGGACTGCGAGTCCTATTCCTTGTTTATGCCAAGGTACCCCTGTACGTCAGCTTTTAATTTCATGTTGTACTCAAAGAAGGGTTTTTGAAAAATGTGTGCACTCTGGTAAGTCTTCGGAGCCAATCGCGACCTCATCTCATGGGTGAGACTGATAAAGTTCTAACAATAGGACTCGTTCAATGACCTACATTTTCAATACTAGGTAGGTGCTAGCAGATTGTTTCTGGTTGTTTTGATGAGCGCGGGACATCAAGGCGTGCGTTAAACATGTTCGTTGTCAACTGTCGAAAATCGGCTATTATGCAGACATACCAAGTTGGTTTGGAAAGACTACGTTTGAGGCCCCGTGATCACAGACCACATGCCTTTACCTGTAGGCCAACCCATGATCTTGAGCTCCCGTAACGAGAGGGCCGAGGAGACTACAGATAAAAGAAGACGGTGTTGAGCTCGCACAGCAGTGTATGGCAGGGGATGGGCCACCTCCTCGGGGAAAGTCCCGAGCACAACAACTAAGGCTCTATCAGCGCCTGCCGTTCGACACCGTCATCTGTAAAATCACATAGACAATGTCGTGTGCAGGAGTCTCAGGTGAGCCGCTCTTACAAAAACAATAGCCTCATCGCTAATCGAGGTCTGCACACGATTGCAGCCCGACAGCCCGACTGAAACCACTATGAGCGAGAAGCTCAAGCCGCTGCGGCTCCACAAACTCCGCCGAGCATGCGGCGAGTACGCGGGTGGTGAATGCGCGTCACTCCTTGTTTGATGGAAAGCTTGACCGAGACATCGCTGCGTGCGAAAGCACGGCACGGACGAACGGCGCACGAACGAGGCAGAGTGCCATGCAGAATGGCTGCTGAGGCGGCAAACGCCTGCGGCGCAAGCAGGCGGGCAGGACCCGGCAGGCGAACGGCAGGCCATGGCAGGCGCCATTCATCACGTGGTTTTTTGTGACGTATTAAATTAAAATTGATTTAGTCGTTTGGCAAGTACTTCCAAAATTCCTAAAGCGTAACAGATTTGCGAAATAAATGCTTATCAAAGAGAGAGTTACTAACTGGTACAAAGCCAGTGCACAAAAAGCGCCACGTAGCGGGCGGTACAACGCACTATCTGGGCTCGCGGAATCCGGCTGCAGTGTCACTCTCTTGCACGTTTACTATATTCACTCTATGGTTCAACGTGGTTCTGTATTGCTGCGTGTCAGCAACATAGCAGCAACATCGTGATGGCAGTGTTGTGCGTAGTGAACAGAAGACTGGAATTATCGCCGATGTGACCGTGTTTTCGCGTATCAGTGGTGTAACAACAAGATGAGATGACGTAAACTGTCGGGCATTGATGCCGCTGGTCGGGCCGTGATCGGAGGGGCAGGGTGCCGCAGGTTGGCATTCCCCTTTACATTGAAGAGTTTAAGACCACTTGAGAAATTAGGTGCAGTCGATCGACGTGCGGATAGTCATGTTGGAACGCTGGTCTGAACGGTAAGCTCTATCGTGCAGTGGCCAATGGGGACTCTCGGTCCCCGAGAGCGATTGCGCTCTGGTGAAAAAGACTGAACAGTACGAAACAATTACGGAAAGTACTATATTTACAATGAAATTTTAGCATAAAAAAGGTAAAATCGAAAAAGAAGCTATCCTTTATTTTGCTGTTTAATATACTACGGTTTCTGAAGAAACCGCCTTCGCAAGTGGCGCGCTGGTATGAGCGCTAGACGTCTTCGAGCTCGCCACGGAGTACCTCCGTACACCCTGCCGCAAGTCGCGGCTTTGACTGCATTCAAGCTGATCGAAAAGCGATCTCTCTGCCCGTGAAGCATCACTTCCAGCTGAGTGAATATCCATCTACACAGATTAATTCAAGACGGCAATTGCAGCCGTGCGCGAACAGAACAAATAG
Source organism: Ixodes ricinus (assembly GCA_037355805.1). Classification (NCBI taxonomy): domain Eukaryota; kingdom Metazoa; phylum Arthropoda; class Arachnida; order Ixodida; family Ixodidae; genus Ixodes; species Ixodes ricinus. Next base: position 1,859 of record JAZHYW010039334.1, on the reverse strand, counting down.
AAAACAAACACTACAATAGAAATACTGGCTAGGAAGTTGCCCTGCGTGAACAGACCCAGGCTTGGAACTGCATTGGAGCGGCTCGATTTATTGGCTTGCAAATAATTACGGCATGATCAAGCGTTGTCTTTTTAATAAGAGATTCATCCCTAGCCATTAAAAAATACTCTCAGATGTATGACATTGCTGGAAAAAATCAACATGCTGGGAATATTTTTTCATTGCTTAGGGAGTCACCGAAAATTCCGTACGTTCAAAACGACTCAGTGTAAAGACGGAAACGCAGAGCTCGGGAGTAGTGATCGGGTTAGTGTGCGGTTGTACTTGCGTGTTTGTATGCTGTTGTATTGATGTTTGTATGTATGTATGTATGTGCTCTATGTATGTTCAGCTGATGTTTGTACCGTAGAACGCGTAATGTGTTTAACTGTGTGAAATAGAGGGTCCCGAAGCGCAGTGGTGGCGTCAGAAAATAAATATTTCTTGTAGAACATGAATTCGTCGGTAGCTAGCGCCATACTTGCGATCGATCAGAGCCGTAACAATGCGGAGAGTTTGGACAATAGGCGGAGCAAAGGCCGCCGCCAGCGCCGAAGATTCCCCCGCGCTTAGAGCGTAACCAAATTTGTGACACAGCGTCGACCAATCAGGAGACCTCTACTCCATCTCACAAATGTCTGCAGTGAAGACAAGGCACAGGCGCGTGAGCCTAGCCTCAGCGAAACGCTTTGTTTGTACGAGACCCGTGCATAGCCGGAGGCACATTCCGAAGCCACGCGCTCGTGCCGCATGCCTTTGCTCTGCACTGCTGGGAACAGCGTCGCTGAGACTGGCCGGAAAGAAAGCAGTGCAAAGGGTGGGGTGCGCGAGCGTCTAGAGACGGAGTCACTGTTGCAATGGCTCAGATTATACTCTCGTTTCACTTTATCTACGAGCGAAGCCAAAGCTAGGCAGACGCGAGACCACCGCTTTTTGCACTTCTCCCCAGCTCGCGCGCTCGAGCAAAGCCTGAACGCACGGAGCTTCCGTGCTCGCGCTTCCAGTTTTGCCTTTCGACTCGCACATAAGGTGAAACATGCAGTATGATCGTGCTCACATACCCAGATCACGCGGCCTGCCGCCGGGCAGCTGTTGCCTGCGCCTGTGGTTGGTCCCGAGATGATCGCCTTGGTCCAATGCCAATGTATGGCCAAATCCTCTTCAACAAACGGCACTGCGATCGATTCGAATATGACCTGCCATCTGGTGGCAAGCGATTTAACCTCCCTTTACGCTACGCGGCTACGCCATAATTTCGTGTTACCGTGCTGAAACGAGCCAAGAGGCTGCTTCCGGATTTGCATTTTTTTAGAGCGGCTTCCGGTTTTGCGGGCGAATGGTTTACCACTCCTTCGTGATGTGCGGTTGACGCGACAGTTGACGAAGGAATTGTAACTCGAGGAATAGCAAAGGTAAGACAAAGTGCGCAGAACTGGGTGCCGGTTGTCTCCGTTTAACATCGCAGTGCTGACGATGAGACGACTGAGTACCTGCATGCTTTCGAAACGCAAGTTTCTTTACCTGCAGGGGGAAGCCGGCTTCGAAATAAATGCAGTTCGCGTGAAAGCTCGTGTTACGTTTTTATTTGCTGTCTTCCTCTCGCTCCGTACAATAGACTTCGTGTTCTTGTTAAGCCTTATTGAGCTCGATTAGGCTCGATTAGCTCGATCCGTGGCCGCCATATTGAGATCAAGGCGACGGATGAACTTTTGCTCCCCTGCTTTAGGGACGAAGGTTTCTCCCTTGTCCGTAGGGAACATATGTATCAGAGAGCGTTCCTCCCTTTAGGGAGGACCTGTCGATACTTTAAGTCCTCCCTT
>JAZHYW010039333.1:0-14180 GCA_037355805.1 Ixodes ricinus | reverse complement strand
CTGCTGTGCAACGTGGAACACCGCCGCTGTATATTTTTTGTCTTAAAATATATTCCTCTCCACCCCCGTTCCCACCTATATTGGCCCTCGAAGATATCGGGGGGAGGGGGAGTAGGCTAGATCCCCCCCCCCCTCTCACCACTAAAATGAGTTTGAGACCCTGGTTACAGTAATCGGAATGTTTGTCCCCGAGCAAAGCTTTCTCCATGATTCTTTGGTGCGATCATCTCGAAAGGCCAGTGTATATTCTGCAGAAAATTCAGATCTGTTATGAATATTTAGGAATGATGAAGTCGGTCTTTTCCTGAAATATAACAACTTAAAAAAAACACATCTAAGATACAAAAACATATGGTAAGGTTCATCGCAAACCTAGGAAGCCCCAACAAGCCCGTTATATATCGCTTCCTAACGCAGTCATATGCCCAGGCAGCATAAAATATGGTTGAAATTTGTTTCGTAACACGCACACACACACACAAACACTAGCCCACTCATACACGCTCACGAGCGCACGAACACACACGGACACACCTATAAAACACGCACTAAAACACGCACACATAAGGAACTTAATGTGCACAAATATTAAGAAAAAAAAAAAGATTGACCGGCGGCCTTTCGATTGACACGCCACGAAAACCACGAAGTGGCGCCACCTTAACGAGCTGCCGCTGCGTTTATTAGTGCTCGTAAAAATCCAAGCAAAGGAATAAACAAACACAAAAAGGAAAAGCACATGCAGTGGTGAACGGCTATAAAGCGAGCAGTGCGAAGAAGCGATGAAGTAAACCCGGGTCGAAATAAACACAGAACAGGGAAGGAAAGGCAGGAACGGGAGAACCATTCCACCGGGACCTTCGTCGTGTCGCTCAAGAGCATAAACCTGTCTTTGCGTTGGACCATAAAACTTTTCTCCTCGCTAGTCGCGTTAACGTTCCGGAGGCGCGAACTATCCAGGCGACGGCGCAGCATCGGAACGTAACAACCCAGCCCGCAATCTATCCTTCGAGTAAAAGACGTACCACCAAAACACGAAAAAAAGTGAAAAAGAAACAAAAACACAAAAAGACTAAGAAATCTGCACAAAAAATGACAACAAGACATCCAGAACCGACAAAAGAAAAACGACCTGCTGCAAATGTGCCCCCTGTTGTTTCGGTAACAATAGGAAGTGTAGTCAATGATAAGTTAAGAAACTCAGGGCGCGGAAAGTCCGGAATATCTTGATACTGTTTCGCATTCAATAAGTCATTAAGTTCCGCAGTAAATAAGGCTGAGGCTTTAATTCGTAGGAGTGCCAAAGTACGAGTCAAGAACCAGGAGGTGTGACCATACATCCAACGCTACGTTTTCTAAGCTGTCGGGGAATATTCCCGATACTTTAAGAGGAGGGCTAGTATAGTAGGCACCGCTTGCGTTCTCGTCGTTTTGTGATAAGCGTTGGGCTTTTGGTCGTAAGTTCCGAGGTAACAGAAGATGTACATCTAAGGGCAACCGGAACGTTCAACTGTTCTACGAAGAGAGATTGCCTTGTTTGTCTATATTAGGTAATTTCATGTATTCTGTTTTTCCGAATGGACAGAATGGAAACGGCAGGGCGCATCCTTTCCAACAGTCCATCCTCCAGCACGCGCTTCGTGGCTTCCCGCCGTCGAAGCGTTGTCGAAAGCAAGCTTGCGCCGTAGGCGGGACAACTGGAGCTCCTCCCTTCCGTTCTCAGCTTGTGAGTTACTATAAACTGCAAGATTGTTGATACTTTTTTTAAGCTTAAACCTAACGAGCGAATGATGAAGGAACAAATGAAAATGGTCAAGAAGCTCGAAAATGTTTACATCGAATAACTGACGTGCCTGTAATACGAGATCATTTGAGAAGGAATTGACGAAAAAGTCGTACCATCCACTTTCTGGCGGAATGTGCTCATTTAGGAAAACAACTTAATGAGAAAATTTGGAGTTCCACACATCCTCAACTGGGTAAAAAAACAAAAAAAGCGCCGATGTTGTGTTTTTGCGCCGTGTTGATCTGTGTACTATACGGTTTCAGCCAACAACATCCTTAAAACCGCGGTAATGCTGAGAATACGTTATTGAAAATACAGCATGCCGAATTGGTCACACGGAAACGGTTCGCACACGTGTCGGAACCGTACAAATGTATGAAGCAAAGATACTTGAAACATGCCCTAGGCGTGTGCACAGAAACATGTGTCCCAATGTCTGCAGCCAACATCGTATTTTTTGTGTAATGTATTAGTAGGGGTACTGCTCATACTTTGCTAATGTACGAGCTGTGGGAGACAAGGTGAATTATAATCAAATTACGAACAGTATACGTCCAACATAAGTACAGCGTCTTCTGCCTGCATCACTTCGTTTGTTTGTTCCCCTTTGTATTGGACGGAAAAACAAGTGTTTCGCGCGGGTGGTGGTGTTTTCAAAACTGAAGACGTGCTCTTGCCTCTTGTTAGGGACATTTAGCAAACCGTTACCGAATTCCGCGTGCCGCACTACCGGAGTCTTTGAGGCATGCTTTTCAGCGCGCGCCACGCGTTCACAGTATCACCCGGGCGCGCGCTTAAAAGCATGCTTCAGAGGCTCCGGTAGTGCTGCGCGGGGAACGCGGAAACGGTTCGCTAAAATCTGCATTGTGCCTCGAACGTTATGTTTTATCCTTTCAAACCGTATCACCGTTCTCGAGCTGTTGTGCGCGTTGCACTCGTGACAACAAGCGCGGCCGAACTTTTCTCCGATCGATCACCGCTCAAAGCGGCATAGTTTTGAACGCTGAACGCAAACATCGACCGAGCGTGTGATCGCGACACGTGCAAGCGCGAGCACCTCGGCGCCAAAGATAACAACCGCACGGCGAGACATTATACGTCAAAATACTGCGCTAAGGGAAGACGGATCGCGACTCGAAAGACGAAGCTTTGCATCGCCGACAGCGCTCACGGGCCGGGTAAACAACGACGGTTCTAGACTAACCAGATTTTGCTTTGTTTCGTTTTTGCTTCTTAAATCTCGTATACGGGTGCATATCAGGTTCATGTATGTGATTGTGTGTGTGTGACGGATTGTGTGAAAGAATATTTTTGAAATAAATAGTGGGAGCAGGCGCGGCTGTATAAGAATAGCATCGACCTATGGGCTGAGGAACTGAGACAAACGAGAAGACGAGACCGCACGGGCACGTCAGAACGCCGTGCTCGGTTTGGATTGATTAGTGGATAGACCTAAAGTTAGCTGTCTATGTCTTCACTGCCGTAGCCTCCTCTATACTCCCAAAGCCTGTCAGTTCGACGACGGAGCCATAGAGTGCCCTGTCGCAGATTTGGAGCGCGACGATCTGGTAGCACAAAGCATCAAAGAGCCATTTCCATGGGAACCTGGACGTCAGCGTACAGCTTTTGCAACTGCGAGGACCCGAAACACACTTCTTGTCTGGTTCGGGTCCGCTGCGAAACGCCGCAGCAGGGTCGAGACGCCATGCTGCGGCGTCTCGTCGCAGCGGGACGCCAGTCACGTGCCTCTCCTCTCATCTATTGTCTGCCGCGCCACCTTTTCCATTTCGGCTGCCGCTTCTCGTGGTGATCTGCCAGGCTTCGTCAGTTTATAGGAGGCTCTGCCACTGCACTCGTCGAACGCGCTCGAATGTGGAAGCCAACATGACGCCGGCGTCCCGCATTTTAACGGTTCCCACCAGTGCAGTGGAGACAAAGGCTGCTAGCTTTAGGTCTACCCACTAATCGTTCCAAATAGAGCTTAGCGTTCTAACGTCCCCGTTTGCTCGCGTCTCATCCCCTCCTCACTTTTGCGGTGCACATTGAAGAATGTTTTACGGTAGTCTTGGGTATTTATGTTACTTCTCTTGCCTGTTTGTGAAAAACTTATGAAGTCGCAAAGTAGTTAACGAGCTTACAGTAAAGATTTGCAAGTAAACTAACCTTACATGAAGCACGTCAAGCGGAAGTTTTCTTAACGCCAAGAGGAACTTGTGGGGACGGCAGTTTGTTGCGTAGAACTCCACGGATGATCTTGGCAACGAAAGTGTGTCGAAAACTATCGTTGCGTATTATAGCGAGTTCGTTTCACGGCACTCGTGTCCACGCGTGCCCACTCGCGGCGAAAAGCGAGTTCGTTTCGGCCGTCACTCCACGAGTGATTGCACTCTCCGAGTTCGTTTCAGCGGCGGCACCCCACGCGTGCATGCACTCGCTGCACCGAGAAAATCGGGAGTGCGCCAAAATGCAATCCCGTCATGCCCTCGCTCCGGCGAAGCCGGCGAGGAGCGGGAGCAGACGACGAGGGTTCGTCTGCTACGATTTGTCGCGGAACCGAAACGAAAAAAGTAGATTATTTGATAGAAATCTCGTACCGCGGGCAACGGAATCAAACGCGAGCCTGAATTGTGAGCGTCTGCTATTTCATGAAGAAAGAAATTGACAAACCGTGCTTTATCTGGAGGTTTTAAGTCGCTCTGTTGCCGTACAAACGCTGAAATATACCAGTGTGTCGAGAAATGCTCAGAACAAACGCATCAGCGGCCCTCGAGATGTTTATCACCATCCGTGTGCGGGTGAAAAATTGAACATTTGTCGACAAAACTCCCTCAACAGAAACCTCTGACTGCCCAGTAAGCATCAGAGAAAGCTAAACATAGTGTCTTTACCCGAGGCTTGGGCAACATCATCATGTTTAACATTTACATACGTCAGCTAACTTGCCCCGTCGTATTTTGTTCGAGAAAGCTCTCGTTCTCGACGCCCTCACCAAGGCTATATCTGATCCACCGGTAATGACGATCGAAATCGAAAGTCACACGAAAAGTTTTGCTGGATATTCCAACAGTCTAGTTTTAAGCCGTACCCTTTCAGTGGTTCACGCAAAATACCATGCTCAAACGGATCAAGCTTCTGCTCGGACAGCATCATCAGTTTTCTTCAGTGTAAACGGTTACACGAATTGAAAGATCGCAACCAGCTGCTTTGTAGACAGCTGGTTGCGGAAACTTACGCCGTCTGTAAATAATCTCTACGACAGCCGAGCTCCTTGAAGTCATCGCAACTATAAACTACAGGTTGCAGCGACCAACAATTTTAGATAAACGTTGGTAGCGACTGCACTCTCGCATTCCCACCCATCATTCCGAACAAAAAGGCGCTAGTTTCGGTTTGAGGTCGGTACCTTTTCGACAACATAGATGGCGGCAGCATCAGTCTTCTGCACTCGGTGCGCTTGGCGAGTTCGTTTGAGTCCAGTTCTCCGTGCAACACCCTGCGAGTGCGATGCATTCTGGGAGAGAACTCGAACGGTGCCAGTGCGTGTGAAACGAACTCGCTATTAGACACGCTCTTGTGAGACTTGCGTCATGCGAGGTGCCTCGATAGCTTCACGTTAGCTGAGGAACTTTGTAAGCGCCGGCAAAGAAAGACACGCAGAAGCGGACAAGCCTGTTGGCGTGTACAAGTTTTCTCAACAATAAGCACCAACAAGTCTCGCGAAACTTCGAGTTCGGCATGTCGCAAAAGCCGGTTGTAGCTGGCAACGTCAGCCGTTGGAAACAATATTATACCTTAATGGACATCGCCGTCGTACTGTCAGAGAATAAAATCGCGGACATTCGACGGAAGTCGTCTGCGAGAGCCACGCTCAATATTGCTTCGAAGTGGTTTCAAGGATATGTTGTGACGTGTCGCTACATGAATAAAGAAAACAGAACAAGTACAGCGCTCAACGAAATGAGATAGAGCAGCCGAGCGCGTGACCCGCGTACCTGTGGCCCCATCTGCCAGGACAAGCGATCTGTCTGGTGTCGCGAGTTGCACATGAGCACAGCTGAGCCGAGCACACGGCGACTGTTGATGCTCGGTGCCCAACCCTAATAGGTGATTAACGCTGGCCATAAATTTGCAACTAATTTTGTTTGGCGTTAGCGGAAACAGATGTATTTGATTCCAATGGTTAAAATAGTAAAACAGTGATCATCACTGGCTGTGATCTCCGTTCATACTACTATAAATATGTAGCGTCAGTGCGCGTGCGTCCTTTTTGTAGAATGTACAAATATTGTTTTCCTTTTTTGGTGTTTTTTATGTTTCTTTTTATAAATTTGGGGCAATATAACTTTACATCTTGAAGGACAGATAAATATTGCGAATGGCACGTGATGATTAAAAAAAGTGGTCGAACTTGAGACTCATGCTTCGTAGTAATTACCCTTGGGGTGTTGCTCTCGAAGCGTTCTAGCGGAAACAGCCGCTGACTGCTTGGCTCAGCTAAGCGCATGTGCGACTCGCGACACCCGATTGCACGACTTCACCCGGCACATGTAGGGGCAGGTATGGAAGGTCACGCGCTTCGCTGGCCCATTCTGTTTCGTTGAGAATTCTACATGGCGTCTTGCATATGACATCATCGCAACTTGCTGCTGGTGATTCATACTTTTCTGTCGAGAGAAGTAAACTTGGTGGGGTGTAAACATAGAGATCGTACATACTAACTCTAGAGGAAAAGGTCCGCCATTTTCCCATGCATTCTGGCTGCCGCAAGCGGCGGAGCATGCAGGCAGACCCTCTTGGGCCCACACATGTTTTTTTTTTGTTTGTTTGTTTGTATGAATTTATTTGAGACAAAACTTACAGAATGTCTCGGGGGACATGGCTAAAGGCACTTTGAAGTGCCTGACGAGGCCACGCCGCCCTTTTTGGCAACAGCGGTAGCAAACAGAACAAGAGTGACATGCTTTCACTGCTATACAATAAAAAAAAAACACAAAAGAAGACAAATAAGAAACAACCAGTAGTGTGCGAACAGAGGTGGGCCAATTTTCTATAATATTACATTTTGCTTCAACAGATCTTCAAAAAAATACTTTTTTGTGCTATCACATGCATTTATCATTCAAGAAGTTTAGGACATATTTTTCGTTGTTTTATTCATCCGTAAATAAAATTTCTTTCACACTTTTCTTGTAATTAAGGGGTGACCTGGCACTATTTAGAAAGTCTAAAATAGTTGGGTATTGGTTCAAAAAATCTGGTATCTGAAAACTTAGCTTCTGATCTCCATAATTTGTCCGTGAACGAGATTTCATTATTACATTTTGTCTTAAATTGTACGGCCCAATTTTCACGGGGTAGTTTGCATGGAACAACAATTGGTCAGTATGAAATTGCCGCCAAATCTCGAGGGACAGTTTATATTTGTGTAGATCTCTTAAGTTTAATATTTGGTATGCTCTAAAGTATGGTGTGGCATTCCTAAAAAATTCTATGTTTCCAATTGCTCGTAATGCTCGCTTTTGTATAGATATGAGACGATCTAAGTTTGTTTGGGAAGTACTTGACCACACTAATAGACAATAACTAATGCGGGAGTGTATGAGGGCGAAATAAATTTGACGTTTAGCTTTCTGGGGGAGATAATATCTTAATCTATTCAAAAGACCAACAGCTCGACAAAGATTTCCTATGAGCGAATCAATATGGGGTGTCCATGATAAGTTTTCGTGGAATAAAACTCCCAAGAATCGGATTGTTGAAGACTGCTGAATGAAAGAGTCCCGGAATTCTAATTTAAAATTTGACGGTAATGTCATTCCTTTCGGTTTAAATAGTAAGTACTTAGTTTTGTCTACGTTTAAATAAAGTTTATTTGATTTAAGCCACATATCTAACCCCCTCAACCATGTTTTTGCCCTTCCAAAGAGATCGTGTATGTCTAAACCGGAGAAGAAAATATTTGTATCATCTGCATATAATACTATATTTGAACTACCACGTATGTTTACAATGTCGTTGATGTATAACAAAAATAGTATTGGGCCAAGAATAGATCCCTGGGGGACTCCATATCTGATGTGTTGAAGGTCTGACTTCACTCCGTTTATGGTTACATACTGTGTTCTGGACGCGAGATAGTTTTTAAATAATAGTAACGCAACACCGCGGACTCCGTAGAACTGAAGTTTCTTTAAGAGTATATCATGTTGAACGCAATCGAATGCTTTTTTAAGGTCAAGGAATATGCCTAGCGTATATTCTTTTTGCTCTATATTCTCAAGGATCTGTTCTTTTATTCCAAGCAGTGCAACTTCTGGTGACTTATTTTTCTGAAAACCGAATTGCTCCTTTACTAGAATATTATTCGAAGTCAAAAATTTAACAAGTCGTTTATTTATAATATTTTCAGCTACCTTCGAAAAAACGGAAAGCACAGAAATAGGTCTATAGTTGTTCAGATCATTAACTGGTCCACCTTTGTGTATAACAGCCACACGTGCATGTTTCATTTTGTCCGGGAAGACGCCTGTAGATAGAATGAGGTTACAAACGTGAGCCAGTGGAAAGCTGATTTCTTCACAAACGGCCTTTAAAGGTCTAGGCTTGATGTCATCAGTACCGGATGCGCAGTCATCTTTTAGTGCCCTAATTACGTCTATAATTTCACACTGATCAGTGGGATATAAGAAAAGAGAATGTAGGCAATTTGTCCTTATGAACTGTTCACATGGTATATCTACGCGGTCATTTAAAGGAGCACCAGCAGTAACAAAGTGGGCGTTAAACCGGTTCGCTATCTGCTCTTCCGATAGCGCCTCATCGTAAAATGGCACTTTTTTCGGCAAGACGTTTTTAGAAGTTAACTCATTTACTGTTTGCCACATCAAGCGGGGATTCCCCATCACTTCCGAAAACTTTTGCAAGTAGTATTCACATTTTGCTTTTTTAATATCAGTGTTTAGTTTATTTCGTACTTTTTTAAATATGCAAAGGTCATTTTTACTCCTTGTTTTTAAAAATATCTGATACAGCTTGTTCCGGTTTTTAATCCTTTGATATAATTCACTAGATATCCATGGCTTTCGAGTTTTCTTACGTTTTTTTCGCACCTTTAAGGGAAAACATGTGTTATACGCAGAAATAAACTGGGATAGAAAACGTACCAACTGCCTTTCGATTATACGAACTATAATTATAGTCATCAGAGCAGTTTCATGAACTTCAACAATCCGCGAACTTACCGGTGGAAAGATATTCGCGTTCCTTTCGAAGCTTTCTTTTTGCATAGCGCGCAGATGTGCGGCCTCGCGTCAACGCTAAACTAAACCAGATACCCGGCTTCGCAGGTGGGGCGTGGCCTACCTCGTTGGGCGCGGCCGAGGAATACCGAAACCGCGCAACCACCAGATTTCCGAGATTTCGACAGAAGGGAAGTTAATGTAGCGTAATGAGTAGATTGCTTTTATAAGTGTCAGAATAGCTCAGAATTTAGTTTACAACGTTAAGTTATCGCTGTTTATATTGCTGAGAGTTTTCAGGCTTCGCGATTACCATTGCGACTGTCATCCTTCAACTGGCAACATTGCTTTCTTTCTCTCGTGTTCTGTCGCTCTCTTCGCGATCTTTCACTCGGGACCCTGGGTGTCGGCGAACGGGATTTGATACTCCTCCTCACCCACCTTTACCCCCCCCCCTCCCGTGGGTAAAGGCTCTGACCCCACCAAGCGTGAACGAGCGCCGCCGGGCGGCACCGCCGTCCGGCGTCCCAGCGCGAGGAGTCCACATTGGCCTCCGTTTTGCGGGCGTCACGTGACAACACTGGATCCGCGATCGCGTCTCCCGTCGGATTTCCTGTTCTTTCGTCGTCTGCTCTTCGTTAGATTCTTCCGTTTCGGCTCTCACCTTTCGCATATATCAGCATCGAAACCGCACTCGCTGCCTACATGGTAGGGGTCCATGATGACCTGGTGATCAGCGTGAATGTGATTATCCTAGCCTGCTCGTTGATATTGCGACGTCGCCGCGCTCTGGAAGGGAAGGAGGCGCAGGTTTTGGGTCCGGCTGAGTTGGTTCTACCGAAACACCGAAGGACAGGTCAGTGCTTTTGCCGTCTCGGCCGCCGGCGCGCCAGAGATGAAGGCTACTTTCGAAAGTTTCACCAAATCAACACAACATCCGTCACAACACAGACGACATGCAACAAGTGCCACGGAGAAACTCACTTGTAATTCCGAATTCCTCTTCTATAATTTCCCAGCGGTTGTTCTTAGCGCCATTATCTAGGTAGTCTGGCTGCGTCTTGTCATATAAAAAGGGAAACAGTAGCACAGTTTCAAGGAGCAGATACCGCACACGCCCTTCATTCCCGAGCTGGCGCTCGAGAATGAAGGGCGTGTGCGGTATCTGCTCTGCTCCGATATCTCGCCAGCGATTTATCGTCTGCTCGGGTACGTGCGCTCGCAGTTTCCATTGCGAATGCGTCAATGTTCTTGAGGCCGACTTTGACCTGCTCGTAACGAAAGGAGTTAGCGCATTCAAGTGCGACTTATGCACAAAACGTCGGAGCGAGGAGACGTCGATCGTCAGCACCGGGTCGTCTGCTTCGTCGGTTCAGGACAGCGACAGGCGACCGGGAGAGTCGCCACTGGATGACTGCGGTCTCCGCGAGCTGGTGCAGGAGCTCTGTCGCAAGATAGAAGACCTGACTCAAGAAGTGCGGTCCTTACGGAGCGACAACGAGTCTCTGCGTACTCATCTAGCGCGGAATACTGACCTTCTTCGGAGTTCCCTTGTTGCTCGCGAGCCTCGTCAAGTGCAACAGAATGAACCAGCACCAACGTACTCTGAAGCATTGCAGCCCAGTGCATCCGCCTCGTCGGCGACCACAGGTTGGCCGTCTGTCTCCGAGGCCTCTCTACGTCCATCGAGAGGCGAACTTCACCAGCGTCCATTATCTTCGATAACGACGAGACTTCCTCGGATTGATGAACGTCGCTTGGAACTGTCTGGTGCTCGTCACGGTTCGCGTGGTTTCGACAGGGGCAGTGTGCCAGCGCTCTCGGACCAGCGAGGATACACAGGTGCCGACGGCTCTAAGACGACCGTCAGCCAACCCGTGGACGCTGACGGATTCTTGCAGGTCGTGCCACGCCGACGCGTGAAAGCTTCAGTCGGCTCGGCCAAAGAGAGCAAGTTACGTGTTGTGGCTAAGCCTCCGAGGAAGAAGGCTCTTTTCGTCTCTCGGCTGCACCCCGAGACAACTTGTGAAGAAGTCTCGGAAATCGTGGGAAGTGTGTTGGACAGCCAAGGTTTCGAATGCACGAAGCTGGCCTCAAGGTACGACACCTACGCTTCGTTTCATGTGTCTGTTAACGATGAAGATTTCGAAAGGCTGGTCTGTCCTGACTTGTGGCCGGAGGGCTGCCTTTTTCGGCCGTTCTTAGGCAGACTTAGGCTGGATGATGCGCGTAGCACTCCGAAGCTTAAACCAAAGCAAGGGAAGATCTTATCGCCCCTTTAGACTGCTAAACCTTAATGCACGAAGTGCTGCCAATAAGGCGGTGGAGCTGGAAGGTGCTCTATTGGCATTTGATCCTGATGTTGCAATTATAACAGAAACTTGGTTGCATAGTCAAATAACTGATAGTAGTGTTTTCCCTGATGGTTTTAAAGTTTTCCGACGTGACCGCGGTTCGAGAGGGGAGGGGTCGCTCTTCTGGTCAAGGAGTCACTTCAGTGCACGTCCATTGAACACAACTATGACTGTGAAATGGTTTGGGCTACTATATGCTTTGGTAGCCAGTTAATGCTTGTAGGAGGAATGTACAGATGTCCCCAAGCTAGTATCGATGTTTTACGTAGTTTATTTGAGTTTCTTTATTTCAAAACTAAGCAATTTTCACGAGTAATATTGGCCGGTGATTTCAACTTGCCAGACGTAGACTGGGACAGCGTGATGCCCAAAGGGAGCTGTGAACATTCAAGACTGCTTGTCGATATTGCTTTTAGCAATAATTTAAGCCAGGTGGTCAAATGTCCCACGCGCGTGTCAAACGGTTGCGAGTCATTACTTGATCTTGTGTTTTTATCTGAGGTCGTTGCCAGAAGTGTTCTTGATGTATTTATCGCGGATGGCATATCTGACCACGCAATAGTTGTGTGTGACTTATCTGCTCCGCATTATTCGTACAAAGTGCCCGAGGCTAAACGTTATCGTGATTTCACCCTGGCAAGCGATGTCGATATTCTCGACTTCTTGGAAGTTGCTCTTGACAGATTTACTGTTTTTTACGAGGAAAACGATGAGTCAGTGGATAAGCTTTGGCTCTTTTTCAAGCAGGTTGTCTTTACATGTATTGAGAAGTTTGTTCCAGAGCGTTCAACAAAAGAAAGAAGAACAGTCCATGGGTGACGCGAGATATCTTACATCTAAAACGAAAAATAAATCGATTAGAAAGGTTCCAACCAAGTTTAAAATTTAAGCTTCCACATTTACGTCAAGAGTTACGAACCTTAGTGCGCACATCTAAATATCGTTATTTTAATGTCACAATGCACAACTTCTTAAAGGAAAACCCAAGAAAGTTTTGGGCGCACTTGACAAAAAAGAGTGTGACGATTAAGGAGCTTAGTCATAGCGGAAGGGCGATTGTCGATGAAGAATGCATCGCAAGCGAGTTCAATTACTTTTTTCTTCTGTGTACACGGTCGACAACTCTGTTTTGCCGTCATTTACTTATAACAATTGTGGGATCGGTGACTTAGTGGTCTCAGTAGAAGGTATTTTCGACAGTCTTTTGCGATTAGACATTAGGAAGTCGTGCGGCCCGGACGAAATTCCTAATGCTTTTTTACATAAGTATGCTGAATGGTGTTCCGAGTTTCTTTTTTGGATTTACTTTTGCAGTTTAAAAACGGGTGAGGTGCCACTAGACTGGAAAGTAGCTAAGGTAGTGCCCATATATAAGAGTGGCGAAAAAAAGAGTGTTTGCAACTATAGACCAGTGTCGCTTTTAAGTACGTGTAGCAAAGTTCTCGAACATTTTATTTTTAAGCATATCATAACTTTCCTAGAATCAGAAACGTTCTTAGTTGATGAACAGCACGGGTTCCGACGTGGATACTCGACAGTGACTCAACTTCTTCACACGATCCACAACTTTGCCTTAGCCATCGACAATGACGGTCAGGTTGACACTATTTTTCTAGATTTAGCTAAGGCGTTCGATAGAGTTTCGCATAGGAAGTTATTACATAAGCTGAAGCAAGTACTTGGCAATGAATGTCTCCTGAGGTGGCTGGATTCTTACCTCACGAACCGTAAACAGTTTGTTTGCGTGGGCAAAGCTGAATCCACTGAGTTACCTGTTCTTTCTGGAGTGCCTCAGGGCTCGGTGCTCGGTCCGCTGCTGTTTTTGGTTTTTATAAACGACCTGCGAGTAGATAAGCCCTCTATACAGTGTCGTTTTTTCGCTGATGACTGTGTATTATTTTCCCAGATATCTAGCGTGTCGGATCAAAAATGTTTAGATGACAGCGTTAAAATTATTTTTTCATGGTGTCAGAAGTGGCAAATGAATTTGAATGTTAAGAAGTGTGTGCAAATGTCTATAACGCTGAAAAAGGTTCCCTTTTCTTTTCCTATACCATTGACTCTAACGCTTTAGAAGTAGTTAATGAGTATAAGTACCTAGGTGTTACAATCACGTCAAACTTAAGTTGGGCTCATCACATTGGGCAGGTTATTGCAAAAGCGTCCAGTAAATTGTGGTCGTTACGAAGGACTATGACCCACTGTACTTCTGAGACGAAGCTCACGGCGTACAAATCTCTAATCCGGCCTCTGCTGGAATATGCTGATATATTATGGGACCCTTATTCACAATCGCATGTTGATCAGTTAGAAAGCATTAAAAAAATTTCTTAGATTCATTTATAATTCGTACGGCAAAGATTCACATGTGACACCGTTGTATGCAGCATCCGGTCTAACCGAGTTATCACGTAGAAGGAAATTAAAACGTTTGAAATTTTTGCATAACATAATATATGATAAAGTTGCTTTGAAGTTTGATAAGTATCTGCAGTATAATGATAGCCGTGATACAAGGCAGAAACATGAAAAACTACTCCGTGAGTTCCGTTGCAAGAAAGATGTTTTTAAACATTCATTTTTTCCTCGAACCGTGTGCGAGTGGAATGCGTTGCCCCACAGCGTGACAGCTATTGTTTCTGCTGCTTCGTTTGCTAGTGCAATCGATGATCTTTTCTTTGTTGCCAATGAATAAGTTACCTGTTTGTTTTATTTCCATGCCTGTATGTACGCGAACTAGCATTCCCTGACGTTATATTTCCACCACCATGCCTTGGCCCTCAAAAGTTGGCCGGCAGTATC
>JAZHYW010039332.1:0-21770 GCA_037355805.1 Ixodes ricinus | reverse complement strand
ATGGGCCGAGGAACAGCAGCAGGCATTCGACGAGCTGAAGCGACGACTGCAGACTCCTCCTGTTCTTGGACATTTCGATCAGGATGCGGAAGCCGAAATTCACTACGGACGCCAGTAGCGCTGGACTTGGCGCGGTACTGGTGTCAAGTGCAACAAGGCACCGAGCGAGTTATCTGCCTACGCAAGTCGGACACTGTCCAAAGCGGAGAAAAATTACTTCACGACTGAAAAAGAATGCCTTGCGGTCATCTGGGCAATCACGAAGTTTCGTCCGTACTTGCGGCGGGAGCCCGTTCCGCGTAGTCACGGACCACCACTCTCCTGCTGGCTTGCGAACTCAGCGGACCCGTCAGGACGACTCGCTCGATGGAGTCTCCGACTACAGGAGTTCAACATGACTGTAGTCTACAAGTCAGGCCGCAAGCACAGCGACGCCGATTGCCTGTCCAGAGCCCTGTCTAGACATCCTCCGGCAGCATCGACGACGATGACGACGAGTGCTTCCTTGGGGCGGTCAACACCGACGACATGGCGCGACGTCAAAGAGACGATCCTGAGTTGCGCGCCTTAATCGAGCACCTCGAAGGACGAGGGGGTACTATCCCCGTGTCTTCTTGAGAGCCCTGCCGACCTTCGTCCTCCGACAAGGTGTGCTTTACAAGGAGAACTTCGGAGACAACAGCTCGCCATGGCTGCTGGTAATCCCTGCCGACCTTAGAGGAAGATCTTCCAAGCCTGTCACGACGACCCAACGGCTGGGCACCTCGGCTACAGCAGGACGCTCGCCAGGATTCGAAAAAATACTACTGGCCAAGGCTACCGAAGACCGTTCACCTCTACACTCGATCATGCCACGAGTGTCAGCGACACAAGAAACCGCCGACGAAGCCATCAGGACATCTGCATCCGATTGCTCCCCCGTCTACGCCGTTCCAGCAGATCGGAATGGATTTACTTGGCCCTTTCCCGCCGTCAACGTCGGGAAACCGCTGGATAATCGTCGCCACAGATTATCTCACACGGTACGCCGAGACGAAAGCCCTTCCATCAGGTACGGCTGTGGAAGTCGCCAAGTTTTTCATCGAGTCCATTGTCCTCCGGCACGGCGCCCCCGAAGTCCTCATTACCGATCGTGGATCATCGTTCATGGCCCAGCTGACGCAAGAGATCCTTCGTCTCAGTGGCACCGGCCACCGTCGAACCACTGCGTACCATCCGCAGACAAATGGACTAACAGAACGGCTGAACAAAACCATCGCCGACATGATCTCAATGTATGTCGACGTAGAGCACAAGACTTGGGACGAGGTGTTACCCTACGTCACATTTGCTTACAACACGGCGGTGCAAGAGACCACAGGAGTGACACCGTTTCAGCTGGTGCATGGCAGGAAAGTGTCGACCATGCTCGACGCAATGCTACCCCACGAGCCAGCTGACGATGGGATACCCGACGCCCAGGTGGTTGCTCAACGAGCCGAAGGAGTTCGCCAGCTCGCCCGACTCCGAATTCAAGATCAACAACGTGTCGACGCTACCCGGTACAACCTTCGCCGGATCGACGTTCGCTTCAAGCCCGGAGACCGTGTGTGGGTTTGGACCCCAATACGACGACGCGGTCTAAGCGAGAAACTCCTGAAGCGCTACTTCGGACCCTACAAAGTGCTTCGCCGACTCGGCGATCTGAACTACGAGGTGATGCCCGACGGAACACGGACTTCATCACGCCGCCCTCCACGACCCGAAGTCGTCCACGTCGTGCGCCTCAAGCCGTACTACGCGCGATAAGACTGTGAACCGTGATCTCGTGCAACACTTGATAGGATTGTGTTTTGCCAGCCTCCGTATTTTCCCATTCTTTTGGTTGTCCTGCTCTGTTTTGTTGCCTTTCGCGTGGCATCGAGACGATGCCTTTTTAAAGGGGGAGTAATGCCACGCGCGTCAGCGAGCAAGTGCGTGCGTGGCCGAGTGGTTACCGCGCTTGACTTTCGTGCGGAGGCCCAGGGTTCGATTCCTGGGAGTTCCGCGGATTTTATTTATGCTTCCAGTTTATGTTCTGGTGAAGTCGAGAACATTGTTGTTTATTCTAGGCCCGAATGTTCTACGCGTCGAACCTTCCACGCCGATTATTCCAGAAGCCCACGCGTGTACATAAGGGCTCCGCCTGGCAAGCCGCAGTCAGTTTCGCCTCAGCGTTCGATCCTGCTGCTTCGCCGCTTTCGACGCCCGCGACGCTCTGTTGTTATCTTTCTTTTTCCCTTTATTTTTGGGCACAAGTTCGCCCCATTAAACCTTCAGTTTGCTCAGTCATTCGTCGCCTCATCACTTGTCATTCGTGACAATATCGCTTCTGTTGGTGTTCGTCAGCCTTCGTTGCTCATGTTACGAGACCACACAAGCGAAACCTATCGTCCTCTTGACCTCTTCGCATTTCAGATACTGGTCGTCAGGGCGGCGACACCAGGGCCCCCAAGGATTTATTACGCCCACAAAAAGCAGCATGAGTTTCAACGTACTTATGCTATCTTGTGTGAATCAGACATGCCTTACAGCTGTTTCAACTGTAGATAAAGACGGTGCTGTAACGTTGGAAGTGAAAACGAAACTAAAATAAATGGTTGACTGACGGGCCGACAGATGGAGCCAGAACGTTATCTAATCTACGTGCGCGCTCTCTTCCTCTCTTATGAGGGAAAGCGGGACGCGTCTTCCCCAAAAGAACTTCTGGCCTTGGAAGGGTATAAAAAGAGCCGCCCAGGCGCACTCGGGTGGTTGTTCGCTCCTCGCGACAGCCGGAGATTGTGTCTTGACCCAAACCTGACCTCTCCCGGCTGAAGCGTTCGGCGAGCTCTGTCGGCCCGCGCAAGGGCAGCCTTAAAAGTTATTTCTCGTCTGCTGTCGTCAATCCTGTGCGCGACAAATTGGTGGAGGTGCGGGGTAGTCGTCGAAATGCAAGACGACTCACACCGATCCCGAGGACGTCAACGTCGCGATCGCCGAGCACGCCTGCAGAAACAGCAATCCGCCCGGTCAAGCGAAGAGGGGGCCGCATCGACCCGAACAAGAAATGGCAGGACGAGGATGAGCAAGTAGCCCGGAACATCCATCAAAGGTTCGCGAGGCTCTTCGAACTGGCCAAGCGCTGCTGAAAGGATAGGGAGGAAGGCGACGTTCGCGAGTAACTACTCTCTACGGAGTAGGCTCGTACCTGGCAACATGAGCACCGAGGACCAGCAGCCACCGATGGAGAGGTTCATGCGGCCATACGGTCCCCCGCCGCATTTCAAGGGGAGACCGGACGAAGACTTGGAAGATTGGATGCTGCTGTACGAACGCTACGCTACAGCACTGTCGTGGACAGAGGCGCAAAAAGCAAACAACCTGGTCTTTGCGCTGGAGGACGAGGCTCGGCACTGGTTCTCCACGGCTCTCCGAGAAGCGACAGCCGAGGCCCCTCTGACAACCTGGGAGCAGTGGCAGCAAGCCCTCCGTCGGGACTTCGCCGGAGAGCACGTGAGAGACTGGGCCTTCATGCAACTGCAAGAGCGTCGCCAACAGCTGAACGAGACACCTCAGCACTACGTTTCAAGTATCCTTCAGCTGTGCGCACGGGCAAGCCCGACGATGGCTGACACAGAAAAAGTTCGGTGTCTCCTGCGTGGACTGAGACCGGAAATTATGGAAAGGGTTGCGATCTCCAATCCGCGCACCCCGGCCGATTTCCTGCAACATCTCCAGAGACTCACCCACGTCGGTGCGATGGCACGCCAAGCGCTGTTGACGATGCCAACGCACGAACTTCCTGGGTTTGCGGCACCTTCTCCATTCTCCCGTCCACGGCCCACAACACAGGCGAGTACACCCGCGGCGGACACCGGACTTCGCCCGAACCCCTCTGACGCCTTCCACCTCCAGGGACCAGGGGCACCGCAGCTAGGTGAGAACACTACGGCCATCCTTGGTGCCCTTCAAGACAGTGTCCGTGCTCTCACGATGGCCGTAGAGCAACTCGGACGAACACGCCAGCGCTTCCCGCCGCGTCTCACAAGAAACCAAAGCGGTAACGTCGTTTGCTTCAGGTGCCACCGCCCTGGCCACATCCAGCGCCAGTGTCCTGAGATCGTACCTCGAGCGACTGAGAACAGCAGGGATAATTTCGACCGCGACTCCGCCACTGCCCGACTCAACGGTTTCTCAGCCCAGCAGGGAAACTGAGAAGTAGGGGTCCACAAGCCTCGCCCCTACACCAACAAGGAGGCTCCATATGTGCAGCATACTCGGCATCGCACCTCATCACACTACCGGCGACGATCGACGGCAGAGACGTCGAGGTGATCGTGGACACCGGAGCCACGGCAAACATTGTGTCCGGAAAGTTTGCAGCTCGCCTGAAAAAGGCGACCCAGCCAACCAAGTCGACGCTAAGAAGTGTGAGTGGGGAGCTGTTGAGTAGCTGTGGTGAAATGGTGTTGGAGATTGTGATAGGACCAGTGCACGTCCGCACCGAGTTTGTTGTGCTCGAGGAGTTTCCGTACGACATCCTGTGCGGACTTCCGTTTTGTGCGGCCGCACAAATGGTGATAGATTTCCCGGGGAAGAACATCGTACTCCAGGGACATGCACTCCAGCTGAACCTTGAAAGCCCGCTCGTCGCCACCCCACCGTCTGCACATCGGGCCTACTGCATGGAGACGACCACTATACCAGCCTGCAGCGAGGTCCTGCTGCCGGTCACCATCACCGGCCAAGGAGCGTTTCTCATCGAGCCTCTCCCGGAGACGTCCCTGACCCGGCCAAGCGTTGCAAGAACATTAACTGAGGTCAGTGCCAATGTTGGATATGCACGTGTTGCCAACCCGTCTTCGTCACCCATAACGTTAACCAGGGGAACTGCGGTGGGGCGCACAACGTCCCTATTCGCCGTACAGCTTGCCACGACCCCTCCACAAAATGCTGACGGCGGTATATCCGAAGTAGATGTGGCGGCTAATTTAGGCTGCGCGGAGAAGAATCGAGTCCACTCATTGTTGAATGAGTACGCACATCTGTTCTCACAAAAGGGGTGTCTGGGTCGCACTCATCTTGTCGAGCATGAAATTGATACGGAAAACGCGAGACCTGTGCGCCAGAATCCGTACCGAAACTCGACATACGAGCGACAGGTCGTCCGTGAGCAGGTCAGCGACATGCTACAAAGGGGCGTGATTCGAGAGTCGACCAGCCCGTGGTCGTCGCCAGTCGTCCTGGTACGCAAGCGTGACGGGTCCTGGCGATTCTGTGTGGACTACCGGAAAGTAAATGCGGTAACCAAGAGGGATGTGCACCCAATCCCGCGTGTGGATGACATTTTGGACATGCTTCAGGGGTCACGGTACTTCACGACATTGGACTTGGCGTCCGGGTATTGGCAAATCCCTGTTCGAGAGACTGACAAGGAGAAAACGGCATTCACCACGGGGGCTGGCTTGTACGAGTTTAACGTCTTACCGTTCGGTATGTGCAACGCACCAGCAACCTTCCAGCGCATGATTAATAAGGTGCTTGCCAGCCAGCTATGGAAGGTGTGCTTGGCTTACTTGGACGATATAATCGTGTTTTCTCGGACCGTAGACGACCACCTGCAAGACCTCAGGGGCATCTTCGAGGCACTCAGCGAGGCGGGCCTGCGACTTCAGCCCAGGAAATGCAAAGTCGCCGCCAGCAGCGTCCTCTACCTGGGCCACGTGATTGACGGCAAAAGCGTTCGACCGGACCCGGACAACATCCGTGCCGTGAGTAACTTCCCACGTCCTCGAAACGTTAAAGAAGTCCGCAGCTTCCTGGGAGTTTGCAACTACTATCGGCGATTTGTGAAAGACTTTGCCCGAATCTCCCGTCCCTTGAACGACCTTACCAGGTGTGACGTCAAGTGGTCCTGGAGCCAAGAGTGCCAAAATGCCTTTGAGGAGCTAAAACAGCACCTGACCAGGGAGCCCGTGCTAAGACTCTTTGACCCCTCTCTTCCCATTGAGGTTCACACAGACGCGTGTGGCTATGGAATCGGGGCGGTGTTGGTCCAGAGAGACGGCACGCAGGAATATGCGGTAGGTTATGCCAGTCGCCATCTTAATGCCGCCGAAGCCAATTACAGCACGACAGAGCAAGAGTGTCTCGCGGTCGTCTACGCTACCAGACAGTTCCGTCCGTATCTGTTCGGGGTTCCGTTTACGGTGGTGACAGACCAGTCTAGCCTCACCTGGCTGATGACAGTCAAAAATCCGAACGGCCGCCTCATCCGATGGAGCCTGCTCCTACAGGAATTCAACATAGCTCTGAAACACCGTCCAGGAAAGAAGAACGGCAACGCCGATGCACTGTCCCGACTCCCTTACGACCCTGCGCCCCAGGAGGAGGAAGAGCTACCGCTTCTTTTGGTAGAAGGAGGAGATATCGTACAAAATCAACGCGCCGACCGGTTCCTTGGACCAATCGTTGGACACCTAGAGAGACCACAAAACCCCGTCGTAAGAAAAGTCAAACGGGCTGCGCGAGCCTTCAGTCTTGTCAACGGAATCCTCTTCCGCAGAGCCAAGGGGTACGAGGCAGAAAGGCTGGCGCTGGCGGTGCCTAGGACAATGCGGCAAGAAATTCTCGTTTCGTGTCATGATGACGTTACGGCAGGCCACCTGGGAATCAAGCGAACGATAGACAAAATTCGGCAAAGATACTTTTGGCCAAGGATGTTCGCTGATATCACCAGGTACGTGATGTCTTGCCCAGACTGCCAAACGCGGAAAACGCCCCCGTTGAGGCCGGCAGGCCTACTGCAGCCCTTACCTCCAGCACAGAGGCCGTTCCAGCGAGTGGGAATGGATTTCCTGGGTCCCCTTACTTCGTCGCAAGACGGAAACAAGTATGTCGTGGTCATAATCGATTATCACACGAAGTGGAGTCGAGACAGTGGCCACCCCTGACGCAACTGCTGCCTCCGCTGCCAAGGCCTTCATGCAAGCAGTGGTCCTTCGCCATGGAGCACCGGAGACCGTTTTAACCGACAGGGGTCGCCACTTCGTTTCCGAGATGATGGAGGAACTGTTTCGTCTTCTGGACACCAACCACGCCCGAACCACGGCTTACCATCCCCAAACGAACGGACTCTGCGAGAGATTCAATCGAACCTTGGCTGATATGATCAGCAAATACGTCTCCTCCAGTCATCAGGATTGGGATCAGTTTCTGCCGTACGCGACGTTCGCGTATAACTCATCGGTGCACGACACTACCGGTTATTCGCCGTTCTTTCTTCTCTACGGGCATGAGCCAACACTTCCCATCGACGCGATGCTCCATCTGCAGCTTGGACACCTCAAGACTCCGTCGAACGAAGAGGTCATGAGGAGGTGGGAAAGCGCGAAGCAGATCGTCGCGGAACGTGAGCGACGGGCCCAGAGGAATAACAAAGAGAGGTACGACCAGCACCGACGCACATCGCGCTTCAAGCCCGGGGACCTTGTGTACATACGGATGCCTACTTCAAAGCGAGGGAGGACAACGAAGTTCCTCCATGCCTATCACGGGCCCTTCAGGGTGGTCCGACAGACAGCCGAAAATGATTGGGAGGTTGAGAATCGCAAAGGAAAGCTGGACGTGGTGAATGTGAATCGCATGAAGCCCTTCGTGGTGCGTGATGAGAACAGCGAACGAGGTAGCAGCGACGACTCCACGGAAACAGACACACACGACGGTCCGACAGGGGACCACCTTGCCATTCCCGACATTCGGGACGAGGAGGAATTCCACGATGCTCAAGACGCCCCCACCCAGGACCAAGCGTGTGGGGAACCTCAGCATTCCCAAGTGAGCGACGCCGTAGAGGCGCCGGTGCCAGTACCGGCATCAGTGCGGGAACCTGTGTCAGTGCCAGTGTTTAGGTCAGCTCGTGAACTACAGACAGGCTCTAATCAAGAGACGAACGAACGCAACCGCCGAGCCTCCACCCGATTGCAGTGGAGCGATTTTTTGTACTACTAGCTTTTTTTCAGACTTTCATTTTCTGGATGAACTTTTGCAACGGACTGATTTTTGTGTATTACTGGCTTCGCTCACAGATAATTTGATTTCTCGTTCACAGTGGAACAAACTTTTGTGTAACACTAATTTTTCTCACGGGTTTTTTTCTGTATATCTGAGTGAGGGCACTCAGCCCTTTTTGGCGGGGAATATTTGTAACGTTGGAAGTGAAAACGAAACTAAAATAAATGGTTGACTGACGGGCCGACAGATGGAGCCAGAACGTTATCTAATCTACGTGCGCGCTCTCTTCCTCTCTTATGAGGGAAAGCGGGACGCGTCTTCCCCAAAAGAACTTCTGGCCTTGGAAGGGTATAAAAAGAGCCGCCCAGGCGCACTCGGGTGGTTGTTCGCTCCTCGCGACAGCCGGAGATTGTGTCTTGACCCAAACCTGACCTCTCCCGGCTGAAGCGTTCGGCGAGCTCTGTCGGCCCGCGCAAGGGCAGCCTTAAAAGTTATTTCTCGTCTGCTGTCGTCAATCCTGTGCGCGACAGTGCGAACATATTGAGGCATTTCAGTGGGGACAAATTGTTTATAACTAGAGAGGCCGGCCCGAGGCCCCAAAGTTCGAAGTCAATGCAAACAATTAGAGGTTCCCGAACCTATTACAGCCGCAGCGGGACAATGAACAAACTTCGGAATATCTTTATCAACAGAAGAGGCGAATTTTGAAAGTACGATCGAAGTAAATTGCTGGAACTCATGTGCGAAAAACCAGCTTCAAATCGCACAAATTTCATGCGAATTTAGACTACAAATTTGATTTTGTAAAAAAGAGATAAGGTCATTGCCGCAGGAGAACGGCCACGTATGGTTTGTTTCTTCAAAACATATCATATCTTGTCTAATTATGTGATCACGCTACTGTCGTCACGCCTACTCTTCCAGAAGCACAGACATAACGATTATCGCCGTTTGCTCTTCCGGTTATCATAGTGAAACTAGAACTAACAATAGCATTTCAGTGTTGAGGAATAAAAAAATGCCTCTGAAAAGTGTCCTGTACTGTAGCTGAAACTACATTTTCACCAGTGAAAAGCTTGCACGGACTCCCATATCGCTCGCAGTTGGCTGCCCTGGCCAAGCCCTGGCCCTGCCGATTCTCCGCAGCACTGCTGCGTTCGTAGGGAAAGCAGCAGCGTGGGAACAACTCGTTTTGCACATAAAATAACGTCAGAGAACATTTTCCGATATCCTGATTCGTCGCAATTTTCTCTCTCTCTCACACACACACACACATATATATATATACAGGGTGTTTCACGAAAGGTGGACAAATTCGATATTGCGAAAACTATGCGTCGCACCAAAAAAAGGCTTGTGTCGTTTTGGACCTGGGCCGGGGGCCTATTTAAAAAAAAAATATTAAAGTCCGAGATAATTATATTGTTAATTGTTTTTGCGTAATGAACTTTTTTAATATTGGGTTTAAGGGCATGGTTTCAATTAGAAAATTGCTCATCATCAGCAAAAAGCACTAATAAATCAACAAAATGCAGAACGATAGAAGGCGCGCGAAGCATTTTACGCCTTTCTGAAAAACCGTACGAATTCGACGGGTTTTTAAGTTTCGGTTTGTCATCGGAGCGCATCTCAGCCCCGGCGGCAGCGCGTCCCGTGGAGAGATAGTGCATCCAACTTCTGCTGAGCTGTCATCGCGCGACGCAGCAGAGGCTGGTTGCTCTATCTCTCCACGGGGCGTGGTGCCGCCGGGGCTGAGATGCGCTCCGATAACAAACCGAAACTTAAAAACCCGTCGAATTTGTACGGTTTTTCAGAAAGCCGTAAAATGCTGCGCGTGCCTTCTATCGTTCCGCAGTTTGTTGATTTAGGGGTTTTCGATGACGCTGAGCAATTTTCTAATTGAAACTATGCCCTTAAACATAACATTAAAAAAGTTAATTACAGAAAAATAATTAACAATCTAATTATCTCGGACTTTAATAATTTTCCGAAAAAGGGCCCTGGCCAAGGACCAAAAAGATACAAGCCTTTTTTGCTGCGACGCGTAGTTTTCGCAATATCGAATTTGTCCACCTTTCGTGAAACACCCTGTATATATATATATATATATATATATATATATATATATATATATATATATATATATAATATATATATATATATGTGTGAACGAAGAGGGGAGAGAGTGATTATTGAATGTATTTTATTAAAGTTAGGGAAAGAGAAAGATGATGCAATAAATTCAATAATCACCTTCTCCCCTCTTCGTTCACAATATTACTACGGCTGCACTTGTCAAGAAAAAAAAATTGGCTCGCTCTGTATGAAAGACCCTGCACATCCGCGGATATCCGCAGATATCCGCAGTAAACTGGCGGGTGCGGATAAAAATTAGACGGATTTTGGCGGATTGCGGATAGGATGCGGATGTCAGGGGCTGCGGATGCGGATATCCCCGGATACGGATCTAAATTATTGCTCGGTGGCATTCAGTCCGTCGACTGAAGTTTCATCTACAGATCGTTTCGTCGATATGCGACGTTTGATCGAAAGGCTTCCCGTGTTCGTTTCATCGAAAAACCTGAGACGTTTCGTCGCAAACAACCCTGCTATTTTCGTAACAAACTTTTTGCGTCTCGCCTGGATTACAGGGGGGAGGGGTACGTGGTTTGGTTAAGCACGCCTTAGTGAATCGAGCGCTAGCTTTTAGTGGCTTACCGCCGAATTCACAAACCTCACTCAAATTGAGGGGCCCCTCCACTTCCTCGAGGAAGGCGCGAGGGCGGGCGCTGGCCAATCGCGATAAAGGATCCGCCGTCGCGATTGGCCAGCGCCGGCCCTCACGCCTTCCTCGAGGAAGTGGAGGGGACCCTCAATTTGAGTGAGGTTTGTGAATTCGGCGGTTACGAAATACGTTGTTGACAAAACGTTGCAGGGGCATGTGCCCACAAAACGTACAGAGTCGACGAGCCGTGTGTCCATGAAATGTATGTTCGTGAAAAGTTGTCCACGAAACGTACTTCCACAAAACGCGCTTCGAAGAAACGATAGGGATCCTAAGAAAGATCTGATTCTTACTGAACATCGCTTCAGTTAGTGCGTTTCATCTCGTCAAAAATCCATAGAAAAAGTAAAAGTAAAGAATGCAGGGCATCAATCGTGCCGAGAAAGCTAGTTCCTTGGCAGGGAAAGAGCGGAAAACTTTCTCGGGCAAAGAAAACCTCAAACGAACAAGTCACAAGAAAGTAGAAGAAACCTCCCCCTCCCCGCAGAGAGTGGTGTGGTCATGATACCAAAAACAAAAGAAGTGCTTCGACAGCGAGCGCGACCCTGTGGCGCCACGGTTGGCAAAGTTTCGGAATCAGAGGTGCACGCACATAGGCCCTTAAATTGCCTGTTTCTTTTTTTGTATGCTTAGAGTCCCAGCCAAGAAAGTCTGGTAGCTCATATTCGTCCGGTTACGACGCCAGGGCGCCAGCAGTGCCAGCGGCTGCCGCGCGCAACCCCCGTAACCGCCCCAAGCAAAAAAAAAAAAAACGTTTTTTTTAAGTAAATTTATTAAAAAAAATATATTATATATTTGGGCGTTTGCAGGCCGCGATCTTTCTCGAACAACACGTTAGTCGATCGGATCAGGCCTTGGACTCTGACCTAGCGGCGCATCTGCCCCCTGGCTGACACGAAACACCGTGAGACTCGAGGCGGCCGCATACGCTCGGTAACATCACAGAAAGGATTTTGTCTTCCTTCCACTGCTTCTTCTCTCTCTTTCCGAACTTTTTACTATTTTTTATTTTTTATGACTTTTCTTTTTAGGCGTTCAGACTTCAGGGGAGAGTTAAGGGGCCACAGGTGAAAGTTTCCGATTCCGCGTGCGGCGGGGAAGAACGCGGTCGGCGTGATTTCCGCTGATTTTGCTAGTCTAAATGTAATCGTAACCCCTGGTGGTTAGCAAGAACATCGACATGGTTCCACAATTTGCGGATGCGGTTCGGATACGGATACAAAGTATGCGGATGCGGGTCGGATACGGATACAATAATGTAAACAAGTTTGCGGATGCGGATGCAAAGTCTGCGGAGCGCATACGGAGCGGATGCGGATACTCAAACTGTTATCCGCACAGGGCTCTATAGACTGTATGTTTATACAGCCTTGATCTCACGCCTTAGCTGTAGACAGTGCCGGATTAAGGCGTTTGGGGGCCCTGGGCTGAGGCTAAGTAATAGAGTTGGTCGTGGTTATGAGGCCCCTACCTATGATAATAATAATAACCATAGTGGTGGTGGTGGTGGTGATTGATGATGATGATGATGATGATGATAATGATGATGGTGGTGGTGGTGGTGGAGGTAACGATGACGACAGGAATATGTATATTTTTGAACATGTTAAATCTAGATATGTTTCATCATATGATTATTGTCGATCCTTGTGTAGATCCGTAGATTCAATGGAATTCAAGTTTTCCTTGCTGGCATTGAGGCGGATGCGATTGTCGATTAGAAGCTACTTCGCAAATAATCAACCACTCTAGCACTTTACAATATAGTAATTTTGAGGTACAAAATTGAAATCAAATAAACATTGCGGAAAATATTAGGATTTTTTGTTCACATTTAGCAACTTAACAAAAAAAGCCACTAAATTGCTTCCGTTTAAATTGTTGACTGTTCATGCATTTGTTTGACTAGAATTACAGCTAGATTTATAGAGTACATGCCCGGGCCAGTTTACACAATTAGGTCACGATGTCGACTTGTAGCATAGGTGACTCCCTTGCTAACATGTCTAGTGACATCATTAATCACATATGAATTGAGTTATGCAGCAACCGAAAAGATACCTGCAAAATTCCCATTATAATTTCGCTTTCCCTAAATGGCATGCCTCGCAAATCGACAACTGCCACGAAAATCTAGAGCCCTTATTCTTGTCATTGTTCCAAACTATTTGGAGTGTTTTGACTTCTAACTAGCCCTCCGTTAATTGATTACTGGTTTGAACAGTGAAGGAAGCGACATAGGCAACAAAGAAATTTTGATGGTTGAATCAGTCTTTATCGGGATCAAACTACGTCGTAAAAGCTCTTCTAGTAACTGAACTCTTGTTTCGCAAACAAACACAGACTTCCACATTTAAACCATAGGAGAAACTGCGTGCGATTCTAAGACATCAACCACTGTCGTTCGACCACATTTGCATTTAAAGAATTTATCATGAGAATCGAGATGTTTTCTTTTTGTATCTACACGCTGTCTTTTTGAATGGGGAAAATGTTCCCCATCAGATATAGTATTGATCTTGTTCTTTTTAAATGCAGTAATTTAGACCTCGGCGGCCATTTCGTTCTACGACTCAACGTTAAAAAATAAGAGGTTATACCTTAGATTTTGGTGAAACCATTGCAATATTCGTATTAGTCGCTGGGAGGAAGAGTGTTCAGTTGCACTCGCAGACCAAACATCAACTCTAAAGCACTTGCATGCTTGCAGTCGGTACCCACCGGCTCCTTGAAACGCCGCTTTGTTGGTGGCTATAGAGACGGTGTCCGGAAGATTTACGGGCACCTTTTCGCTTGTTCCAAACGCATCGTTCTGGAATAAACTCCATATGGAGTTTCGCAAAAAGGTTTAAAACAACATGTGTGAACCATCTGCGTTGCTTGCTTAACGCTTGCTTAACTTCCTGCCCACAATTGTCCGTAAAACACGCTAAGGGGGCCCCAGTACAAAAGAAAGCTCCATAACTGTCCTTCCATCAAGCTCCAATTAAAAAAAAATCTAACAAGGGGCATGGGAGGTTGTGTTAAATTTGGTTGTTCTGGCACGCTCTTGTACAACGAGCTCACAAACGCCAGCTGATCTAGAGACGGGAACTTTATGGTATCCTTGTTTCCTTGTTGAGGAAAAGAGAACGGGGACGACATTGCGCCAGGGGCCCTTCGGAGTGTTTCTTGTGCTTTCTGCCTAAACTTTCATAAATAAAAAAAAAAACGACTAACATTTTTAAATGTTTAGGGGCCAGCATGGGGCCCCCTGACAGCCTGAGGCCCAGGGCTGCAGCCCCTTAGCCCGTACCTTAATCCGGGCCTGGCTGTAGATGAGAAATTTAGCCAGTGCAGCACAACCGCTAACCTGGGGTTTTTAACATGCATCGCGCAGCAGTGATTCCACGAACGCGTGCCGGTACGAAACTCATGCAGATCGAAACGGGCGGGGACGGTGGGGATCGAACCCAGGAGGTTCCCAGTGCAAGCTTTCGCTCCACGCTCCGAGCTGAGACGTGTTAGCCCACTTGTCAATCTTCCCTCATCCCCATTATATATACGGTGCAGCCTGTCACTATGGGGAGGAGTGGTTCCCTAGATATCTTGGAAGATATCTAGGGAACCATTCCGACATTTCCGACATCTGCAAGCTGAAATTGCGTGCACGTCAGTGCGCCTACCCTGTTAATTGAGTCCGCCGAAACCAGTGGCCGGGATGGTCTAATCGTCGCCCCGTACAGGCGAAGGTTGGGGGTACGATCCCCGCTCCTGGCTTAATTTTTCGCCAGCTCTCTTTCCCTTTCCCTAACTTTAATGCAATAAGTGCAATAATCCCTTTCTCCCCTATTCGTCCACAATATTACTACGGCTGCACTTTTCAATCTTCACTCATTCCCATTGTACATAGTGTTTAACGAAAGGTGGACAAATTCGATATTGCGAAAAATACGTATCGCCCTAAAAAAAGGCTTGTGTCGTTTTAGTCCTATAGCGAGGGGCCTATTTAGGAAAATTATTAGAGTTCGGGATAACTAAGTTGTTAATTATTTTCGCGTAATTATTTTTTGATTGTGATTTTAAGGGCATCGTTTCAATTAGAATTTTGCTGACCATCATTGAAAAACACTAAATCAACAAATTGCAGAACGATAGAAGGCACGCGCGGTATTTTACGGCTTTCTGAAAAACCGCACAACTTCGACGGGTTTTTAAGTTTTGGTTTGCAATCGGAGCGCTTCTCGGCACCGACGACACCGCAGCCCGTGGAGAAATAGTGCAACCAGCCTCTGCCACGTTGCGCGAGGACAGCGCAGCATATATATAGGTTGGTTCCCATTCAGATTCGGATAAAGCAAAAACAAATTTCTCATCTCTGTCAACATAGTATGGGTGGACTATTTTAAGTTTGTATTGATATGCAACATCATTACTGAGCAGCTCTGTACGACCGCCTGTTCGAGGGCACACTGAAAAATATATCGTTTCTTTAACATAATCTTAAGTAGGTGGCTGGGCGCTATGATGTTCTGGGGTGCTATTCTGGTCGCAAACGGGTACTTTCGAGTTGTGACGTATCGAGAAAGAAGGGGCGGAGCCTCAAACTAGAATGATTCTTGTTTGAGGCTCCGCCCCAACGTTCGGGTTCACGCACGCGGTCAGCTAGAATCTGACGATCCCCCTACGTCGTGATGACGTGTCCACGCAGTTGGGGCGCAGAAATCCCCGCATTTCCCCCTGTTCTTTTTGTTATCTTCTTTCTTTCCTCCAGGAGTTAGAACGAGCGAATAACGGAGAAAAGGATACCTTCCGGAAAATGGAAGGAAAAAGAAAAAAATAATATTATCTTTTTATAAAATACGAAAGATTATTTCAATAATTATGACGTAAAGTAAATTTAGCAAAGATATCTCAACTTGTTTTCTCGAAGTCTTTTGCTACGGTCTTTCAAAACAAACATGGCGAAAACCGCGGTAACGACCTTGTGGTGTTTGTGTCTCGTATGCGTCGTTGCTTTCCCTGTTTCTGCACGATACGGATCGTATTACGAGAAGAAAACATTATGTGAAGGTACGCTGCGACACCGATCATCCTTCGTGAAGCCTCCGTGAACATAAGCTGCAATTGAAATTTCCTGTTTGCCTGTGAAGGAGACTCGAAATGGACACAGAGCTGACGACGACTCTGTGGTAATATATGACAAGTCATGGGATTGACGCAGAGTGCACCGGTTGTGAACATGCCATGAATGATGCAGGAAAGTTTCTTCGGGCGGTTTTAATAATGCTTTGCTCCCTTTGCTCATTGCAGTGATTACGACGGTAGTCCCCATAAGCCATGCTCTTTGCTTTCGGCGCTGAAGAAATGGACGCGACCGCGTAATCTCGGGTAATCTTTTTTACTTACTTTTTTATTTGCAGAAAAGCTCGTGCAAAAAAAAAAAAAGAACACGGTTTTTACGTTTTTACATTTCCCTACATAGGTACCTCGCTATCCCATTGGCTTCATTGCGCGTGACGATTCAACGCTCTTTGCCATGGGAACGTTCGTGAAACTAGAAAGCCTCTGTTTGCCGCTAACAGTCGCTCTTCGAGTTCGGGTTGTGACGACAAAATGACGTAAGAACAAGAATGCACGAGAGTATTTGCATTGTTTTAACTCGACAACCGTACCCTTGGCGTGATAAACTCGAAAGAACATGGCCGCGATGCTCGTCGGATCGACCGCGGCTGGGGTTTGACATGCGATCGGTAACTTGATCAACGCTCACACGAATGCTTTCGTGCTGTTGGATGAGCCCATTCGGTGGCAGGACCGGATCGAAGAGCACGGTGAGCTGGCGTTCAACGTCTCTGGTATAACACTTGGCGAGATGCGAGACTTGGCTTCTATTTTTGCCGGTGTTATGAAGCTTGAAAGTGGTGGTGTTGCTGTTGCTCTCGTAACGGCAGCCTTGCTGAGATTATGAAGACGGTAATAGACCTTCATTCAGTGTTGTCATGCGTCAAGATTCAAAACCTCACCTTGTCATAAAGTGACCAACGCTTCTGCGAGCACAGAGGCAGCAGCCAATGCTCTGAGAAAGAATTGTGCCGCCGCCACGACCGCCAGTGATTGCCCCAACGGCAAGAAAACAAACGACAAGCTCATTGAGGTTTGTGTAGCGCTGACTGCTGATTCATCGGACGACAAAGGTGAATGATGTAAAACGCAATGAAAGTTTGCCAGCGTTTTGCAAAACTAACGCGTTTCGTTCAAAATTTAATTTGTGGAATTTGTTAACGCCTTGAAAGTTTGACGGGGACTGCATTGTGAACGCAGCCTTCACGCAAGTGTTTTCCGAAGTGTGTGCTTTGCCTGCATGCATATAAAGACAAATACTGCCTATATGGTGCATAAAATAAAGGAAATTTCGCTTATTCTGATAATGTTGACTGTCTATTGAGTGCTGTTGATTGTAGTGGCGTAGCCAGGAACTTTTGAGGGGGTGAGGGGGAGGGAAGTTGAGGTGACAGGGATGTTCATGACTTGGGGTGCGGCGGCGAACGGGGGGGGGGGTGGATGCTGTCGAAATTTGTGTGTATATTCTAGGGCACGCCGAATTTGGGGAGGGGGGGGCGAAGCACCATAAGCCCCCCCCCCCCCCTGGCTTCGCCACTGGTTGATACCATAAGGGGAGCATCCTACATTCACAGGCTGCCAAAGCATGTGCATAGCAACTGAACTCGTACCACAATGGCAAGATAGTTTCTGACATTCCTCACGTTACGTAGCAGTTCTTTCCTTAGCATATGCTCGCTTTTCCTTCACACATCTACTCTCCTTCCGCTCGTTGTTTATGCTTGATGGTGATAAGTCAACAGTGCGTATTTGCTCTGCATCACAAGCAAATTTCAAAAATCCAGTTAACACTACTCTTTAATTTCAATGAGTTACTGTTACTTTTGAAACGACAATCTATTTAAGTGGTATCATAACCTTTACATTAAACATACATGTGTTGAATGTAGGACAATGGTATCTTTATTGTTTTTCTTGGTCACGGAGGTGACAACCATCCACAAAATTGCACTGGCTAAATTTCTCGTCTACAGTGGGTAACAATGTTGCCACACTCCGGCAGACTAAACTCCTGCTGTCTAAACAACTAACAATTTATGTTAGGACACACCTATTCATGGTTAACGACAGGGAATCGAACAGTGTTTCTTATGACTGTCCGATGACTGACATGCAACTCCAGAAGCTTGGCGTAGAAAGATAGAATATCTAATTGATATAATAAAATGCCATCAGCAGCCCACCCAGATTTTATTGCGTGAATGACAGTAGCTACAAACTGCAACAAACGGTCAACTGCAGACATAGGCACTAAGCGCGCACTAACTTCGAAGCGGTAGAAACCCTGAAGTTTTAACGTCAACTTACCACCATGTTGTTAATGGCAAAGTGGTGTTTGCGGCAAAGTGTAGGAGGCCTTCAGAACGGTGACGGTCTCCTTCAGACCGATGATGAGGGTAACGAGGGTTCAGTTAGATTCTAGGTTCCGTCAACGCACCCCACGACGTCGGTGTGCTTGTCGTGGTGGCGACGAAAGCCTTCTTTCGCACATGCATCAGCTGCCTCGGTCCGGGGTTTTGTCGACTTAGCCGTCTCTTCCCAGCCGGTTGACAGCGACACTGGCGACGGCCGTCACGGCTCTGATCACCATCCACTGGGCATTAGCTATGTGATCATCGGTGGCAACCGCGCTCTTGTAGTTCCCCGCTGCGAAAAATCTCAGTGCGATTCAATTAGTAGCTGCTGCTCGACGGTCATCATCTCTCATCGTCGCCGTCTCTCGTCGCGCAGCTGCTCACACTGCGATCACACGCTGCTTTTCGACGAGCGGTATTGTCGTCAGAAACAGTCGTCGTGCATCACGAAGGCAACCGGGGGCTCGCGGAAAACCCGTAATTGTACGCGTTGGTCGAGCAATCGTTGTGCAACAAGCATCGCCGCCATTTTCTACGCACCAGAATCCTCCCCGAAGCTTGTTCCCCTTCGTGCAATAGAAACAGAAGTTAAAAGCACGAGCACATCACCCCGAACGATGCTTGCACGAACGTTGGCTTGCACTGCGCAAGCGCGCCTGCTCTACAGGGACGTTGAAAGCCCGGAGCACGTTCTTGTAGCACCTACACCCGCACTAGCTCGCACTCATAGTGAAACAGAAAGTAGGGTGTGTCGAGTAATAACGCAGTTAATCTAGTTACGCGACTTCCGCTATGTGCTACGTAGGTCGGACGTGGCCATACGTCACTTTGTCGTCACGGTCCGAACTCGAAGAGCGACAGTTACGGCAAACGGTTGCTTTCGTGTTTCGCGAACGGTCCCATGGAAACCGCGTGGAATTATCACGCGGGCTGTGGCCAATAGGAGCGCGCGGTTCGTAGGGGGAGGAGTTTTCGAGAAACACGAACGTGACCGTTTGTGACCAGAATAGCACCCGAGCTGCCTACGTATGTGACTACTCGATGTGGCCTAGCGACTCGCGGAGCACGAGGTCACCTGGCACGGATTAGCCGCTGGATTGGCTGGGATTGCTTGTGTTCGTATATAGGAAGTGAAAACGCGGCTCGTGGCTCTTGCCGTTAGCATGACATAACTATGCCATATAGCCATCGTTTATCATTGGTCCCATTATTTTGTGGTTGCATAGCAGGCATAGATCGCACAGAGACCGTTCTCCTGATGTACTGGGGAAAATCGCACCCGTAAAACAGACACTCAAGTCCACACACACAATACAAAAGAGACGCTAACGCAGTGCTGTTCTCCCGACGGCGGGAAAATCTTGCCGTTATGTGGCAAAACCGATTTTGACGTCATCTGGTGTCAAAAAGATGGCAGGTGCCCCGAGCCGCCGTTCAGCTAGTTTTGGCCGTGCTCAGGGACGCAGAAAAAATACCCACGCTGATTTCCTGAACTACAGTGTTCCTGACTGCGAATGTGCCGGCGTTGAGGTGTTGAGCGTGGCCATTAGCACCAATTTCATCGTGGTTGCAGGCGCCGCATGTGATTGGCCGCATTCATTTGTGCGGCGCGCAAGAGACCATGCAACTAAAGGATCTGCCGGCCGGCAGGACAATCTCGTCATTTTCCGGCACTACCTGGCTTGTGCGGCGTGCGGCAACCTGCCGGTCCGCTAGTGTGACCGAGCTTTCAGCTTTTCTGAACTCCGACAGCATACAAACATAATGAATACACAATGTCAGAGGCTCACAACTTTAGAAGAAGCACTAATCTTCGCGTGGATAACAGAGCAGAGCACAGGAAAAGAAATACAGTGATGTCTCGCTAATACGGACGCCTCCGTTCCCGCGAAAAAATGGTCCATAATGTGGGTTGTCTATATTAACGAGACGAAAATGCATGTATTTTCTCAGTTTGATCCTAAAAATAGTGTTCATATAGCAGGGTATTCATATTAACGGGGTACATCTCAACGAGACATGACTGTAGCTATACGAAAGCCACGTCGTACCGTAAGCTGCTTCCCAATGTAGCTTCAGTAAAAACCACCTATGGGCCTGCTCAGAAGCGTGCGATAGTATTTTTGCCGAGGGTTTGAAAACGGGATGCGGCGCACCCTTGACGGTATATTTTGGCCTTGATGATGATTGTTCGGGACTGGACATTTGTTGCTCGTACCTGTCAGCGCTGTTACCCTGTAGAGTAACAGGCAAGGCATTTCGAAGTTTTCTTGCGAAAAGTCGTACCTTAAATCCTCAATGTCGGCCATTGTTAACAATGTAAGAACAATTCAACTATCGGCGACGTGTAATAATGCAGCTAACCTTGACTCAAGCAACACAAACAACCGTCTTCTTTTGCACCAATAGTATCTTCGTTCGCAAGTACGTTTTTAGGTACTTCCGTTACCCTGCGACCAAAGGGCCTTGCCTGGGTTTGAATTTTGTTTACACTTAAGTGACCAGCGTAGAAAAGAAGAAGCGGTAGCGAGAGGCGCGCGAGCTACGGAACAGCATCAACTCCAGATACCTTCGAATGACCCAGTTGTGAATTTGTAAATATCCTAAATAAAATTATATAGATTTATAAAACGTATATAATTTAGATTGATAATAAAACCTTTGATTAATCTCGTTTCTTCTTTTTTCTTTTTGCTGTCGTTAGACGAATATATTAAAAGAAACATAGCGCACAAAGGGGGGACACAAGAAAAACAAGTGTAACTTGTGTCCTTTTTCATTGCGCGCTTTGTTTTTCAATATAAATTAGTACCAACTGCCCTAGCTTTCAATATTTCTATGACACTAGTAGTTGTCAGACCCTGATGAGACTCTGGATCTTGCCAGCTTCAAAGAGCTCTCCTAAGTTCTACTTTGTTATAGGACATAAATAGTGGCATGAGGTAGGGGTGCATTCTCCCGAAAAAATAAACAATGGTGTAACTGATCTATGGCGTTTATAATTGTTAGCTGTGATCATCTTTTTTTATTAATTGTTAGAACAACATGATGCCGTGTCAGTCAAAATCTGTGTCAGTCAAAAAAAAAAAGCCTGAGCAGAAATTACCTGATTTTATTCCAAATCTTATGAACTCAAGCCTTCTGAATAAAAGCGGCCACAGAAAAAAAAAAAGACCGAGACACTTGTATGTGCAAGAAACAAGCAAACATGGAACTGATGCTGAAAGCTGTGAAACCCAAGTTTCTTGATACAAACATCTCAAACACAAATGCCTTGGTAGGTCTTATTGCTTGCGACGCAAACTCGAAGAATTGCATGTACAGAATCTGTGGGATTCGTAAAGATGTTCTGGTATCCGTAAAGAGGTGGTAGCCACAGTGAGCTATGGGATGTCAACTTCTTTCAGTGCGTTACAAGCAAAGTCACGAAGAAAACATAATGAAAGAGAAATAACTGTTCAGGTTACTTCAAAACAGCTGCAAGCGGTCAGGGAAAACAAGTTCGTGAAATATTT
>JAZHYW010039330.1:0-57396 GCA_037355805.1 Ixodes ricinus | reverse complement strand
TTGCTTCGTTCCGGTTACGTATTACTTTTTCCTTACCTTCTCTTTCTTTATATATATATATATATATATATATATATATATATATATATATATATATATATATATATATATCTTGGGGCTAATCAGTACTTCTATTTTTATATATATATATATATATATATATATATATATATATATATATATATATATATATATATATATATATATATATATATATATATATATTATTAGAAAGATGAAGGCGACGACGTCACAGTGCCCCTCAATACATCATCCGATCGAGTAGCCTTTCATGGCCTCAGTCCTTCAAAAACACTCTACGTCTCACCAATTCTGTCCAGAACATCACAAGTGCGTATTGTCCTGATGAAGGCCTGACTCAGAGCGAAACGTCAACTCCTGAAGTTTCCTGCTGCTACCCGTCTCGGGGAATGACACAGCACACCGGTTCAATAACACGTAACATTTCATAGCCGCTATACACTGCGGCGCGATCCAACAGCGCCCCCGCGCATACGCATGCGACGGCCTTTATCAGCGGCAGGAGCACGTCGCGTGGCGGTTGCCCTTGGCCCCTCGTGGTCAAGATGACTACTCCATGATTGTTGAGAGCAAGCCTGGGGCCAACCGTTTGGAATCCCCATTTTGCCCACAATCATATGTCCCATCAACTTCACTAAAGACGGCGTGCCGTTTACTCTTATATACTATATATATATGAAACTTATACTTAATCGGTTTGTACAGGTAGTTATACGGCGAGGAATTAGTACAGTGGCTAACTTTGATAAGTCAACTATTATTTAAAATTCGTTAATTAACATTTTCATGTAGTAAAAATTGACATATGCGTTCCAATTAGGAACCTAATGAGCGTCATCAAAAACCACTAAATCAATTCGTTTCAGAACCGCCCGAAGCTCACGGGAAACCCGGGGGCGCGCGAGAGTTACCACTGAGCGGGCGCAAAGCTGAAGAACCGGAACGCGATGATAATATTATCATCCGCGTGTGTATATGTATATATATATGTATATATATATATATATATATATATATGTGGAGGTGAGGAAAATTGACAAGTGCAGCCGTAGTAATATAGCAAACGAAGAGGAGAGGGAGTTAACACTAAATTTATTTGATGCATCAATGTTATGGCGAGAAAGAGAGAGAGAGCTGGCAGAGAAATCTCGGGCAGGAGCGGGGATCGAGACCCACAACCCCGACTTTGATGTAAAAAAAATGTTAATATTCCCTTTCTCTACCCTCTCTTGTTTATATATATATATATATATATATATATATATATATATATATACGTATATATATATATATATATATATATATATATATATATGTATGTATATATACATATATATATATATATATATATATATATAAACCGGGATTGTTACGTGAAACTTAGAAGCGCTGCCTTCCGTTGAAATTACAAGCATATAACTCCTTGGTCCGACCAAAGTTAAGAAGATGCTACGACAGTATAGGACCCGAATACCAAAGGATGGTCACGGCTTGAAGGATGGTTCAGAGGAGAGCTATTCCCCTTCATCCATGGAAAGTATATTCGTCTGTAGATTCCCATATCTTCATTGATGATAGCAAACAATATTTGAAGTCACTCCAGCATCGTCGAAAGAATTGAGTGACTAAAATTGTTGTCTCGCGTTTCTGTCATAACAGACCTCGCGCGACCGAATCAAGTCTATACGTATCCCCATCGTCATCTCAGGGAAACTCAGGGGGCACCAGCGTTAAGTATTCTCTGGTACCAATAATGCCTGAACCACGATATCTCTTACGTATTCCTTCTTCCCACGCACTATTGCGGATTGGACACCCTCCCTCGTGACATTTTTTTTGACCCCTGACTTGGTCACGCCGTGAAACTTGAGAGTCACACATTTTGATTGTTCTCCTTTCCTGGTGTTTAGCACGCGCATTTTTTATTGTATATTAGGCGTTGATTTTGGAATGTTTATAATGCTGATGGCGTTCACATGTATATATGTCGTTGTATAAGCAATATATATGGTTGCCATCTGATTTCTTGTTTCTCATATGTATAGTTTTGTTGTTTGTATGTACCTGCCCCTGCAGGGGGCTCAGTTTAAGATTATGCATGTACATGTCTAAATTAAAAAAAAAATATATATATAGATATAAAACCGCTTAAAATCTATTAAACGGCTCAACCTTAACTCCGCCCCTGGCATTGATGGCATATCATCACCAAGGTTTTTGTCCGTAACCGTAGAAATATTTATAGTTCCCATACGTTTAGCTCGCTTATACCAGGCATCCCTTTTTAAACCTCTGATATTCATTCTGTCTCGAAAAATGGCAACCGCGATACATTTGCTAAAACACGGTAGCCAATATCTTCTATCCAACTTCAGACATATATATCACTTACTAGCATACCTTGTAAAAGTATGGAGCACGTCATTTACTATCCCGTAAAATAACTTCCTCCTTGAAAATAACTTTCTACATCCAAGTCAACATGGTTTCCAAAAAAAAGACCACTCATGCTAATTCCAGCTTATTGGTTTTGTATCTGACCTCCATGAAGCTTTCAACGCGTCACTTTCTGCCCATGCCATTTTCATAGATCTTGCCAAGGCTTTCGACAGTGTACCTCACCAACGTTTGCTACTGAAACTTTACCAACTTAATATTGAAGACAGTATAATCAATTGAATAGCCTCATTTCTTAAGAATCGTCAGCAGTATGTTAGTATTAACACTGTTATTTCCTTGCCTCTGCCAGTTCAATCATGAGTGCCACAGAGAAGTGTTCTAGTTCCCTTATTTTTCGTAACATACATCAACTATTTGATATACTCTGTTACTTCATGCATATGCCGCTTTTCGCCGATGATTATGTGATTTACCACCTTATTATCATTTCCGAAGTACTTCTCTCAGTTCCAATCTGATTTTGACATTGTTTCTGTTAGGTATGCAAAAGCTGGCAGATGAATATTAACTCTTCCAAGACCAAAGTCATCTCATTTGAATCCTTTGGTGCGGACGCTATAATGAAAAATATTTATTAAACTCGTCGTACATATAAAATGTGTCCTCTTACAAATACATTGGAATAACTATTACAGAAGACTTAACGTGGAATTTGGATATTGAGACCGTGCTACAGAAGGGTGCGAGAACTCGTGGTTTTTTACGAAGAAATTTATATCAAGCATCACATCTTACTAAACTCACAGCATATCAAACGCTTCTTCGCTCACAGTTAGAATACGGAAGCATAGTTTGTAACCCTCATCAAGTCTACTTTATTAACAAGCTCAAATCCTTACAAAACAAAACGACCCGATTCATTCATCATAACTACTAATTCCTCATGAGCATGTCAGAAGTCAAATATAATTCAGTCTTTCAGCTTATCTGTACGTGGAAATCTGTTTGGACGTGCTTCTTTTATAGCCTGCTACATATAACCTCTCGTTTAAGTTTCTACTTATTGTCATCATCTCTTCTGCCCATGTCTTCGGTATGATCATCCTCTCAAGATTTAACCATTGCATTCATGAACTAATTGACAAAGTTTTCCCCTTTTCGCTGATGCATCAATCGACTGGAACTCACTAACTGACATTGTAATAACAATACAAACCTTTATTCGTTCCGCACTAAGTGCAAAACCTTTTTTGATATTTACTATCCTGATTTTTTTGTTGTTTGCCTTAAATTGTTTATTGTGATATGTTTTAATAATCGTTATCATCAGCAACTGATAAAATTCTACATCGAAAACAATATTCTTAAGTGAATGAGGAGGTAATGTATCAATTTTTTTAAAGCTGCGGACAATAGTGACATATACAAAAATAAACATAAAACAATTCGCAGTAAAGTTTCTTCTCTTTCGCAAAATTTCTTGTTAGATCTCTTCAGAAACTAATGGTAGCTTCAGGACCAATTGCGTGACCGTAATGAATGATAACATATTTGAAAAGTGAGTATCTGAATAGTGTGTACTTACACTGTGGGATGGGAATCTGTATAAAAAAGAAGCACGTTGAGGTGAAAATCTGAACGCCGGACGGGGACATCGCTTGCTTTCAGAGCAAGACAGCATATTCTATAAGCTAATTTCACAGTTCAAGCCGAGAGTTGAACAATATCGTAAGATTTGTGTGTCCCTATTGGCGAGGGTTATGAGCGCAATGTTTTTTTAATTGTTTAACTGTATACGCTTTTATACCCGAAATACTAAACAGCCGCACAATTTTGGCGTTACTCTATGACGCACTTGCTCGCCAGCATATTATCTTTATTCGATATACAGGTGTTGATTTAATTTGAACGGATTAATTCGAGACAATTCGTTATATAAACACAAATGAGCTTTGTGCAGGTGAGTTAAACAGCCGGGGGACATTACTTAGGCTGCTAATTTTCAAATGAACTCATTTAGTGGCATCCAATATTACTCAGCGATTTACTAATTGAAACCATAGGGCTTGAGTTGCG
Organism: Ixodes ricinus; assembly: GCA_037355805.1. Lineage (NCBI taxonomy): Eukaryota > Metazoa > Arthropoda > Arachnida > Ixodida > Ixodidae > Ixodes > Ixodes ricinus. The sequence continues at coordinate 52,878 of JAZHYW010039330.1, read as the reverse complement.
ATACTAAAAAGGTAATTCAAACCATTTTACTTCATCATCCAGATTACATGGAAAATTAGCAGCCTAAATAATGTCCCCTGGCCATATAACTCAGCTGTATAAGCGCCTTTCTCTTTTTTACGGATTTTTCAGTAAAATCTTTTAGAATCATAAGGCCTCAGCATAACACTCTTTATAAACAAACGTGTTTGATAGTATGATATTGTCCATTCATTGATGAATAGCTGTAAAGTTATCTGCTAGTTTTCTTATTCGAAGGGAATAATCTAACGTTATTTTCAAGCAAAATTAAGGTTAAACAACTTAACTAGTAATGTAAACAAGTGCTTCATGTCAGGGCGTACAAACCGAACAGTGCTTTCTGCTAGGTGGAACACAAACAACAATCCAATTAAAAAGGTTCAGCCTTATCCATATATCTATCCTATTGTCGCCAATGAAACGAGGGTTGTCTGTTCTAGAGATGTTTGAGAAAAATTGTCGTTAATTAAAGCCATTAAATACACTACTACAAATTTAGCTGATACTAATTCTTTACATGAGCATAGAACACTTGCCGTTTAGAAGTTGGTTGAATATTGCTTGATTATAAACTCGATAGCTACGACTATGTCTGTGCTGACCATCACTTGTGCAGCGTGCGGAATGCAGCAAGCTTTGCTACCGGAAGCGTCGGGCAAGTATCAAATTCCTGTTATCGAGATGGCGGCATTTCGTACATTCTGTTACCCCAATATGCGTTTTGCTTTAACGAGAATAGATTGTTCAGAACTGCAAGCTCACTGTATAAAAATGGTCAAGCGCGTAACCTCTCAACTAAGGCAGTTAAAGATATTCTTCACAAATGGCGGCACAATCAGATTTTTCAGCAGCTGGTGTACACTATTTACTAAGTTTTACACTCACCAACACGAGAAGAAGGAGGTGAAGCTGAAGGCGTTGGCGCCATGTTACTCGTTCACTAAATTATGGACTTCAAGGGTGCCTGCTTCCCTCTGGGTACATTAGCATGCTTCGATGTAACTACCTTTTATGCCGGGAAAAACCTTAAAAATACGACCGCGAACATGAAACAGAAAAAACAAACGTATACAAGGCGTCAAGAAATTGTATTCTATAAGAAAATGTTCTACCTCCCTTGCGACACGAAGATGTTAAACCAGACACCACAATACATCTTTTTAGGAACATCTGGCGCCCCCGCCGTCTGCTTAACACATTGTGAAATTCCGATGTACTTCAGCCAAGATTATCCCGGGATTGAAAACGAAGTTGACGTTGGTTTAACACTTCGTGATTTCAGAACGCAGAGAAGGCAGTAGGAAAGCAAGACAGAGCATGTGATTACCTTATGTGTTCGCTTCATATTTTGTATTCGTTATGAGCTTCCAAAGATAAGTGATAATAAAACCTGTCCGCTTCCAGGTTATGCGAAGTGTGTTATTCGGCACGAGGCGTGCATCAGAACGAGCCCTACAAATTTCTCGTTGCCGCGAGGTCTGCTGGGACTCTCTCGGAAAGGACTACTGAGTACGCTGTTCACACCATTCATTCTCAAAAAGAATTCACACTTACAGGCTGCTATGAGCTTCAAACTTGACAGTGTGGAATACACGTTGCAAGATCACAGATGAAGCTCGCCGTCAACTCGGGTTTGGCAGCCACCGGCTCAGTTATGGCCACTAGTGATTACCACCTTATTTATTTATTTATTTACTGAACATACCCTCCAGGGCCTCGAAGGCATTATAGAAGGGGAGAGCAGGTACAGAAAGATGGAAGGAAAAACTGCAGCACATTAGTGATAGTAATAACACAAGCAAACAATCAAAGAGGTCGTGAATCATTGAAAAATATGGTTAGTGATAGCATTTCGAAATAAATTAGGGTCAGTGATGGTAGCAATTGAACCGAGGAGTGGCTCCATTTTGCGCTTTACGAGATTAGAAATGACGAGTCAAATGGCAGTTGTTAGTGAGCTTTGGACTCAACTTTATGCTGATGATCAACACGGGACGAAATGTAAAAGGGAGAGTCATCATTTGAACATGTAAGATGGGATTATGAAAGTAAATTCTCTGAAATAAACATGAACGTGAAATTTTACGGCGCAGAGAAAGAGGTTGGTAAAGATAAACTAGTTTTAATTTAATCAGTCTGACGCTGGCAGGGCGATGATAGTTTGACAGCGATGAAACGAGGTGAGCGATTTTGGATAGACTCTAGTGCCATGACGTGGGTATCGAGACTCGGATTCCCAGATAGAAGCTGCATATTCCAGCTTTGGTCTGATTAATGTTTTCTTATAAAATCAATTGAGGTGAAATGAGGGCCAGTGAGGAGTTACGTTTTATTTAGCCCAACATGTCGAGTTAGCACGAGAAGTGATATGCTGAACGTGGGGTTTTCTATGAAGGTTAGAAGTTAAGTGAACACCGGAATATTTGTAAGATGATACTTGTTCCAAAGAATTGCCATCAAGGTAATAACAAGGACTGTCCGTAGGTTTACGGGACACTATCGTGTGTTTACATTTATTAGTGTTTAGTTTCAATAGCCACGACTCACGGGAACGAGAGACAGTTACTGTGGGATTGAAGTGCAAACGAATCAGAAATATCTTGAATTTCACAGTAAATTACACAATCATCGGCAGATAGACAGATAGGTGAAGGCACAGTGATATGAAAGTCGTTAATATCAATTAAAATAGTAAGGGGCCTAAGACTGACCCCTGAGGAACGCCAGAATCAGCGGACACAAGTGAAGAGGCTGTTATTGATCGTAAGAAATTGCGAACGGTTAGTCGGAAAACATTGGATACATGTGTCACACAAAACGACAAGGGTAGGATACGAAGGTCGGGAAGGAAGTTGTCTAACGACGTGAACTGCCGCCTGGTTTCCCGGAGTCCTCCCTGTCTTCAAATTCCCCGACGCGTGCGGGAAGTGTCTCTCGGCACCTCGCTCGGTGGTTCCCTTTCCTCTCACCTCGCCTGTCCAGGCTCGGTGGGGAACGCGTGTATCCCTCGGTTCTGAACTGCCCTGCCGAGACTCAGGTTACTCCCGTGGCCATGTGACATCCACAGTCGTAAATATTGCGAAACTCAGCTTTCTCTCTGACTCTGCCTCAAAACAAACCAAACACAAAACATAATACCAAGAGGTCTTTGAGCCTAACAGTGGTTTTACACACATGACGCAGCAAAGGCAGACCCGCAGAGCAATGACCGTCTGGAGGAGGGAATTTACACGCATTGGTGTGCGAACCTGGGTTTGAGTGTGAAGAACGAAGGGCAGTGCGAGAAAGACTCGGAGGCGGACGGACGCATCGCGTCGTCGAGCAGGGTGACGAGACCACTGTCGACGGCCCCACGCCAAGTACAGGACGGAGTTCCATCGAGTGTGCGTGCCATCTGCAGAAGTGGGTGCGAGGCAGGGGCCCCGCCCGTAGTGAGCAGCCAACCGCGAATCCTCCACCTAGGACGGACCGCGCAGGGGACGTTGTCAACCATCGACCCGCCGGATGAGACTTTTCGCACTCGCTGTTACTCTTTGAATTAGCATATGTTTATTCGGTTAATCGTAGTAGCTTTATTAGTGATTGTATAAGCATCCGTGAACCTAAATTGTGTAAACCCTGTTTTTGTAAGCGTTATATCCAGTATTACGGAAGCGATTTGTGCAGAGTCCATGTAGTGTGACTAACTTTCCGACTACGACCAAATTAAATTTTCTTCAGTTTTTCTCATCCGTCTCCGTCTCTCTTCATTGGTCCGACTCTCTACCAGAGCGTGGACCTATCACTCGGTTAGTGAATTCACTCTTTAAAGCGTCACCCAAACTACTTCACTCTCTCTCTTCTCTCTCTCCTTCTATCTCTCTCTCTCTTTCTCGTTTTTTTTGGTTGTGACAACATGCAAGAACGTTGGTGTCGATCTTGAGTTTATCCAGCCTTAGTAACAGGCATTTCGTGACACACCGTATTGAATGATTTGTCAAACTCTAGGAAAATGCAGTATACCTGGGAGCCACGGTCAAGGATAGAATGAATGTCATGGGTGAAGGCTTAGAAGCTGAGTTTCAAATGACAATGGTTTATGAAATCCGTGATTTGCCGTGGTAAAAAAGTGTTCGTCTTTTAAGAAGCTCGTGAGGGTGGGAATAGATAAGCCTGAGAAGTTTCGCGGATGTTGGTTAATGCAAGACCAACTTTCTCGGACACGGCAGTTTAGTTCCAGATTTTAGCGACACGTGGCGTATCGACCTTCATGCATTTTCAATGTGTAGGTTCGCGCGTTGATCCCAATCTCGCCCTTCTTTCCCGTCCCTCCCCTCACCGTCCTGCTACGGTCCGGTGCCCCTCTCCTTCTCGCGCCGTCCATCTGCTTCTGCGGCCACGTGTTGCGTCATGCGCGACAAGTGTTGAATTGATAAAAAAGAAAACAAAAATCTGCTCATCGCGGACAAATGGCGCTAACATCGTGGAAAAAAAGAGAAGGGAAAGTAGAGGCGAAAAGATGAAAAACATCTCGAGAAACTAGATTCATTCTAGAGGCATATTAAAACAATTGTGTCTAACTACGTTAGGAAAATAATGCAAAAGAGAAACGTTAAAAATCAATCGCTGATTGTAATCAGTCGTACGGCTACGCTTTTTTGTGCGTGTCTTTTTCTGGCACTGTATGGTTGTCCTCATCTCACCACTCATCCTCCTTCATCATCTCTTCCAAAGCTGACTCCTGCGTTTATTTAGTGTAGCTTTAGAGCGAGCAAAATTTTCACGCTTTAATAAGAATGCAAAACTGTTTGAATAACCTGTCTCCTCATGTTGACGTATTTTCAGATTTGTGTACTTAAAGGAGCTTGAGTTGCATATTTTTGGCGCTTAGTCTGCATGGCATTCTCATCGAATGTGATTATTGACCTGGACTGTGTTTTGATTTTGGTTTATGTGCCACCCTATTCTGACCGGCTGGTTGATTCTGAGGCATCAGAGAAATAAAGCATTATTATTATTACTACAATTAAAAACGAAAATGAATATTGAGGGCAAAATGGTTTGGGGCGCGTACCCGATAAGGCGAGGCGAGTAAGCATAATATAATAAATTATGAAAGTTGAAACCAACGTAGCTTCATATTCGATAGTTCATTGTTCTACTAGCTTGTATTATTATTTTGTTATCATCCTTCATGTTCTTTATCGTCTGAAAATTTTTCTAGTATATTCAATTTGGTTATTTCCCAAGCGCTTTTAAGTCATTTCTTGAACCCTTTACCGGTGTTCAGTACACATCATCCCGTATGTCAGGTAATGCTATATTGCTAGTTTAATGAAAACTTAACAGTCGAGTTGATATTTGTTATGGATAAATTCCGAGGCTTGATGTACAAATTATTTAGCAGCTGAATATCAGTGGAAAGAACATAGTGAGTGGTCTTATTGATACCAGAGACACGCGACTTGACGGTTTCACCAGGCGGTCGACCCGAACGCCAAACCATGGCCGAAAACCGACCAAACCATTATTTTGACCATACCGGAACAAACCGAACACTAATCGAACGTTTGGTAATGATCCTAAACCATGCAAAACAAACTTCTTATGACAGTTTTTAGTAGATTGGGAAACGGGTTCGTAAAGCGAAAAGCGAGTCAGTTATTCGGATAGTATTGCACATAGGTACTGTGAGGCTTTGGCCATCCCTAGCAATATCTTTCAATTCTGCGCAAATAGTTATGTGGCTTTGTTATTGAGTGTTTCATACACCTTTGTACTTTTGTTTTGCATGCCCTGGTAGTGATTGTAAGGTACTGTACAAAATAAATCTCTATAACTGGCAAAAATGAGCGAGTTGAACATGAATACCCAAATCGAAGATAAACACGGAGGACAAGCACGGGACACCAACGAAAAGACATTGCTGTGCGTCCTCCGCGTTTTAATCTTTCGATCTAAAAAAGAAGATTCTACAAATTGTGTAATGGTACACACGAACATTTTGTCTGGTTTTAGCGGCTATTTCAAATATATATTACTGTACATAACAACTAAATATTTAAGATTGTTATACAATCATTTATTGCGATGTAATATTTTGAATAAACATAAATCGAGTTTAAATTTTGCAGAAATAGTTTGTTTAGGAATGATTTTCTTGTACGAAGGGACTCCACTAGATGTAAAATATTGATGATTAAATAAAATACAGTATTTGTCGGGCCCCTTTTGACCAGATACGGGTTTGTGAGTACTTGGGTGTATATTTACCCAGATGGTGAATTTCTGAATGAGCCGAATTGTCCAGTCCTGGTAGCGAAAGAATATGTTAATTGGCAGAACAATTGCCTGAAGTCCACCTTAAATTAGGGTCGGTTGTGAGTCCCTGACAGTATTCTCATAAAGACACAAACATAGAAAGACTCAAGCTTTACGTATATGCCTTACTACATAATCCCTATGTGTATAAGACCTTTACTTCTTCCGCGACAGCTTGGCGCTATCAAAATCAAAACTAGAATCGCCTAGCCCGCTATCAACAGGCCGTGCGTTCTGCATGCGCGAGCTGCTCATATGCCGTACCAGTGATTGCCAGTGTTAAGTTCACGAAATTGGTAGGAAAGTCAGTCCCCGAATCATATATACATTTCAAAATTGTGTCTTTGTATTTGTACTCTCTATCTGTTGAGTTGGACGAGGCGTGTCACCTCCTCGATAACTATAGTGCAAGTATAAAAAAACAGAGAGCGCAAAAAAATGGCGAGAAGGTTAACCTGAGAGGTTAGTCACGGTTTCCTACTTGTACACGGGGAAGGGGGACAGACAATGAAAGTAGCGATGAAAACGACACTGGGATGAATCCTTTGCCAGAAACACTCTTCTTGCTGTAGCTGTCATTCTTATGGCCAATCCAGCAAGGCGATGAGCATGGCTTTGGGTTCACCAATGATATAGGAAAATAATCTCTTTCTGAGATCGTGGGTCCTGCTCACCTGGCCACGGGAAAATTCTGATTCCAGTATAATCACCCTGTAAAACTATTTTTGAAAATACTTCATTGGCATTCTTACGTGCGTCCGCGTTATATGCGACAAAATAACTTTGCTTAGCCAATCATGAAATGAATATGTTTTACGAAATTGTTTTCTTAAGTGTCTCCCTACAAGTTGTTGCTTATAAATAAAACACAATTAAATTGAATAAAATGTAAGAAAGAGAACGTGTAGGACGAAATTATAGCCTACCTAAAGTGAGGTGAACCTTTCTATCTTGAGGGAAGAGGGTGGGGTAAAAATATATAGTAGGTGCCGGAGGGGAAAAGAGAGGAAGACTGTAAGTAGTTTTGAAGCGGGACGTATAGAGTAATTACGGTGGACGTTCTCTGTGTTGCAATATGCACTGATTAGAGATATCATTTTGTTTTTCAAATTCTAAAAGATACTCCAGCCGCATCCATCAGGTCCGCACCGGTTACAGTGCCGCGGAGTACGATGGGTGCCATGCACATCTTGGAACACGAGTCTTTGCGTTGTTGCTGGCGTTGATGTCAGCCTTGCCGAAGGTATTCATCAGTACCTTTCTTTGTCCCTCTTACGTTGGTCACGCCCAGAGGGCATGCTCTATGTCTTCGGGTTGACAGCATGAGGTCCGATTAGCTGTGTTCTACCGTCTGAAGCTACAATAACGACGAAAAACAAGCACGTAAGAGCTCACTTGACTTGTTGAGAAAGCAATCGGGCATGGCCGGGGAAATACAATTTATGAAAATGGCGACGTATGCGAGTATGCCAATAAGTAGGAAGTAGTATATCTCATTCATAAAATTATATGGTACTGCCAGGAATCTTCTGCGCCTCTCAATGAACAACGCTCCGCAGCTGTATAAAAAGAAAACAAGCTTGCGCATAAAAAAAATGTATAATGCCGTCTTGAGTGTAAAAAATACGACTGCAAGCCTACGCAAAAAGGCTTAGAATAATTAAACGGTTTAAACCGCACCAACCACTTTGCATCTTTCGAAGAAATCGAACGAGGTGCGTTTAGTGCTAGAAGAAAACCAGTTCTCTAGGTGACAGCGCATCGCCGAGAACAACTTTAAAGCTTCAAGTTGTAGACCAGAGCGGCTTAGTGGTGCATCTATCGAGTTCACAAGATATGGAACGACCTCACTATAATAATAAAACAAAGATACAATTGAGACCTTTTGAGCACTTTTAGTAAGGAATGTTTATTATCTGCCGTTCCTCTTTGCTATTCAAGTTAGTACTTAATTCAACATTCCTTTGTAAAAGGAACTACTTATATTTGGTAGTGCTGCCATGCCCAAACGCAGTTTGGAAGCGTTTATAGATGTTTCACGCTATATGGAGATGTTGAAGAAAATCAGGTCCGACAAACGCGGAATCGAACGTATTTGTAAACGCGATACAGACTGTTTGTCACGCACAGTTGGCAGACTGAGCATGATGTGTAGTCCTCAGAAAGCAAGGAACTTACAAAAAGAGCGTAAAGCTACCACCCCCCCCCCCCAGAAAAAACCTATTAGAGTTGACAGAACGAGTATGCACCATTGAAAAGAATTTCAAACCTCGCCGTCGTATTTACAAAATGCACAAAACATCTGACTCTAAAATAGTAACGGCGCATGCTGAACTCGCTGTCCTAACATCGCGCAGCAATGATGAAAAAACCGTTCACGTAGATTGAACCTGTCTATTTTTGTTAGGAGATAAAGACAGGGAAACGTGGTCGAATCAGATCTCTCATTGTCAAAGTTTGGGACAAAAAACATCGGAGTACAGATAAACCCCGACAATAATGATGGAGCACATCGCATTGGTGCATACAAAAGCTAAGAAAAGGCCTATTGTAGTGAGAATTATATGTCCTTAAGCACAAGAGTCATTACTATTTTCGGAATATAGGATTCAAAAATAGTAGCCTCGCTGTTAGTGAAGATTTATCTAAACCAGTCTAGATGGCATGAAGGACGCTGGTTGAATATGAGAAAACACAGAACTGTTGATTCAGTTTGCGAATCAGCCAACTGCACATTAATGAAAAGTGCCTCATGTTCGATCATGAATCTGGAAACGTGCGCGAGGTTGACGAAAGAAAATCCAAGAGAACTTAACAACATTCCATCGACATTTAAACAGGCACCTTTCCAATGAAGCTTAAACGTAACATACCATATAGCTCCGATAAATCGTTCTGCACGCCAGAGCTAATTACAGTACTTGTGATAAACAGGGAGCAAACAAAAACGTTATGGTTACGAGAAACACGAACTTGGGCACAGACTATGGTTATTAACTGTCGCAGTATTAAAAATAAGGAAAATGAATTCTAAGGTGCTACTTAGACCGTTCAGCAACGATTCCCTTGGGTACGGAGTCATGAGCTGTACGACTACCACAGGATCAATCGAGAATTCTCAAATAATATGCAGTTTACAGAAAGAATAGAACCTTGCATGGTGGAAGCGTATTTATACTAAAGTAGAAAAAACATGCCGACAAAACCATTGCCAATAACAGATGTTAATATTGAGACAGCATTGTGAGATAATAGCTTAAATAGTAAGCATTCTTCGATTGTCCTTTATTGTCACTTCTTTGAACGAGAACAGTGACGGCATAGATGAGCTATCAGATACAATTCTTGCGGCCTCAAAGAGTGCGCCCTTCTGGGGAGGAGGTTAATATTCTCCATTTAGTTTGGGAAAATACCGTGGCAACCAGCTCAGAAAACACGTCTTATACCAAATGTAATGCCATTGTGGAAACACCTGAACTAGCACAATACGTCATGGAAGGCTACAAGGCTGTTAAATATTCTGAATTTGTTGTTATGCAAATTTACGGGTACCATAGAAAATGTTTGCGTGATACCAGGAATATCTGATCATAAGATTAGTGACAACTAATATTCTTCTAACAAGACAAACAAACCGCGTAGCGGCGAAAACGTGTTTCATTATGATAGAAGAAATTATGACGAGATACGAACTGAACACTGCAGATTTGTTTCATGTTAATTCGAAAGCATTGTCATGCCCCATTACGCGAAAATTTGGCGTCGTCGGCGCTGTGACGGAGCGATGGTACCAAAATTGTGGACGGCGTAAAGAGTAAAATACTTTAAAAATGTTCAGTTTGGCTCAGTGTTGGAGGTAACGCGTTACTAGTAACGACGTTACTGGTGACGCGTTACATTTTCGCTAACGCAGTAACGTACTCGTTAGTATTCGGAATGACTAACGAGTAAAGTATTTTCGTAACTTTTTTATGGTATCGCCTATCAAATTACGTTACTCGTTACTCGTTACTTTTGACAAGACTGGTGAAATACATTAGGTATTTGGAAAAGGTCACGACGCCTGATCTAATGCTTAGAATAACAATCTTGTGCATAAAACTGGAGACGTTAGAGGAACTAAATTTAGGTCACTAAGCTCAATGGAGGATCTAGCTTTTCCGCTCGAGGGGCAACTACTTGCGCTCATGCAAGCAAATGCCCAGGCAATGCCGTATCTGCTGCTAAGACTTTTGAACCTTCGATTTCCTAAAACGGTGGTTTTTTCTTATCAGTCCATCTATTCACCCATCCATCTCAAAATCCTGCACAAGCTTAACGCTGCACGGAACCAGCATCCGCCACAGTAAACTTAAAAAAAACAAAAAAAAACTTTCGACTAAAAAGAGACATCCGTTAAAAGGCGACAATATCTCGCTTCTCGAAGGCGAAACAAACCTTCAGGCTACCAGCTAATTCCGTTCGTCCTCCTTTTCTTTTTTTATTTCTTTTTTTCATAGTGTCACCACCCACAAGGCTTGAACAAACAACTGCGTTACAGCCCCCTCCCTCCCTCCCTCCTTAAAAAAACAGACAACAACAAAAAACACTCTTTTGGGAATTTTTTTACTCTCGCTCTCCCCCTAGCTGCCTGAAGTTCCTGACCCACTTGTGTGCAAAGAAGAATCTTTTCGCTTGATTAGTCTTTACTTCACTAAAGTCATAATAAAAAAAATGAAAAAAAGTTTTAAACCTGAAAGAAAAACTTACAAACACAAAACCTTTTTTTTTGCATAAAAATTAGAGCTACTGCTGGTAAGCGGCAGCAAGTGATTATAACCAGTGTGCTGGTAACCGGTGTCCTGTTCCACATAGTTGATGTAAAAAAGTCTCTGGTAATAGTATGAACCGGACTGTTACTAAAACCGGTGTAAAGAAGAGGGTGCTGTTTGGCTGGTTGTGTTCCAGCAGTCCCCGTTTGCATGCTGTAGTTTATAAAAGGCGATTGGGGATATGGTCCATTCGTCACATGCGCACTCGTCACAGGACGAATGGTCACAGGACGGATTAGTCACACAGGAACATTCGTCATAGGACAACTCGTCACGCGGCAAAACAGTCCTACAATAGTTCGTCCCCCCAAAATGTATTGTTCAATTTGGTTCGGGCGGACAAAGTGGCTCTACCTCACATCTTAGTATTTCTTTGGCTTCTGAAAGGCGAAGAATTTGTAACAAACGTTTTAGCTTCTGGTTCGGTCCTGAACATTGAATGTTGGTTCGGCCTGACAAAGTGGGTCACCTCTTATCTTAGCATGTCTTTCGCTTCTCAAGGTAGAAGAATTTGTAACAGACGTTTTAGCTTCTGGGTCCGTCCCAGACGGTGAATGGGAAGGCCATATAAAAGCGACTATTTTTGAACTCGGACTACATTCAAAAGGATGGAGGTGATCGCAACAGACAGAGGTGGAGCCATGCAGCTGCATAAGGGGTGCTCGTACACATGCAGCAGAAGAATTCCGATACTTATTGGTTTTCTCGAAGATGTGTATGCAAGGCAAAGTAAAACTGATTTGGCTGCCAGTCGGATTATTGCTGTTCAAGCCAGCAACTTAGATCAAGCCTGCTGAAGAGCCCGTAATATGATGAAAGGAAAAGCGGATGAGTATTGTAAGATTAGTTTTTCTAACCATTGGTTTATGTCACAGTGGAAGTCGTGGAAACTTCTCATCAGGGAATATGGGCAGTTGTTGAAATTCAAAATTTACTATCGTCCCCTGCCCGATCGATGTGACCAGTTGCCCGCATGACGAGTCATCCTGTGATGAATGTTCCAATGTGACGAATCGTCCTGTGACCAATCGTCCTGTGACGGGTGCGCATGTGACGAATCGTCCTCATCCCAGCCGATTGACTTTTCGATTGGTCTCGTGAAAGTCTTCTCTTTCACGAGACCGAAGAGCATGTTTGTGAGCAAACACATCTCTGCCAAACATATGTACTCAAACACAAAAGTAACGTAAAAGTAATGTTCGTTATTTTTGAAAAGTAATGGTAACGGTATATCGTTACGTTTGTAAAAAAGTAACGTAGTAACGCGTTAATTTTACCAAACTAACGAGTAACGCTATTCTCGTTACTTTTTTTTCGGTAACGGGCACAACACTGGACTTTTGGCTTCGAATTCTGAGAACGTTCCTGTAAGCAAAGTCAATAAATGACATTGAAGATAAAATATGCTATATTTCGGTCTGGGTGGGAATCAAACCCGGGACTCCGGAGTGCGAGACGAGCACGCCTTTACCAACGCCACGGCGGCTTTTATTCTTTATTGCCTGAATAAGTCATGCAAAGTACACAGTTCGGAGGCTATTCCGGAGGGTTCAAACCCTGACATTTCAACACCTCGAGAACCCGCCTTCAGCTATGGTGGGGTTACCACACGGATCTTAAAGCAACAAGGCTGTCTAAGACTGGTAGCCACTCTGGAGTTTCTCCGAAAAAGGAATACATTTTTATTAGTTGATTTATGTTCTAAGTAAAACAATGAAACGCGAGGTCGCATATCGATATCGGCATGTCGCACAGCCATGCGGCTCTTCCGTAAACTCTGGAAGCCTATGACCATGATCAGGTCATACGGAACAGAACTCGGTCTTCAACAGGGAGGTAACGCATCCCATAAGCAATTAACGGGAGTTCTTTTCCAAAGTCCGTTGCAGAGCATCCTAATAAAACACAGCGTCCCAACAGTGCGATAACACGTGTTCAATGGACTCAGTTTGCTTTAATAGTAGGCAATTTACCGTCCAGAACACAATGATATCCTTCTCTTCGAGCCACGTCTTGACCCGGAGTGTCCCGGCATGGAAATTAAAAAAGAAAGTTTTCATGTTCGGAGGAATTAACATTTTCTTTTCACGGTGAAGGACGTCTGTCCTAGGAGTGAGCTGTATAATATTCGGTACATTGATGGTAAAGAGACAATTCAATTAAATCTTTCGTCACACGTTTTCGTGAGACGCTTGACAGATACTCTCTAAAGAGAAGCGCACGGCTAAAAATTTATAAAAGCTCCAACCACCTCTTTTAAGTAGGCACTTAGAGGCCCATATTCGCTGTGACAAATCGAAACAACGAAATCAGGCAGGAGCGCCACACAGTTGCACTTGAAGCACAGTGCGTAAAAAGGGATTAGTTTGATCAATCAGAAAAAAAAACCATTGACAACCTGACGAATAAAGAGGTGACACAAAGGTAGACCACCACACCAAGCGCGCCTAAACAAGTTTGCTTTGGCTAGGTGCGTTTCTACTGCGAACACACTCGATGAATATTTTGAATGCAAAAGAGAGAAAGCTCAGTACTTGAAGGTACCACCGCTTGACGACAAAAAATAAATTGCAAACTGCAGCCCGAGCGAAAATTGACAAATGCCGACCTCCCCAGTGCATCGCCTACCTCACGTAACTTCTGCGCGTCTCTTCGGGCTAAAGAAGATTGCCATTTCTATAGTGTTCCAAAGGTATTCCCGAGTACCGGGTCGGAATGGTCGACCATTCAATATTAGCAAATACTTTGGGCTTGGACCTCCATTCGCCTTGCCAAAAACCGGAACACTTCGCCCAGTTCAGTGCACAACCGGTCACAGAACAAAATGTTTTGGTGATCTCTACAGCTCTCTTGACACTCTCTACATTAGTGCAGAAGATTGCGATGTAGTCAGCATAAGCAAGTATACGAACTTCACATGTGTTTGACACAAATCCGCGCACATAACGGTCATATATATATACTGAGACGAAAGGGTTCTGATATATAGTGCAAATAGTAATGTAGAGAGGGACATCCTTGTCGGACAGACGACCTCACAGGTATTCGCTCGGTGACAGGCTCACCGCAAAATGAGACTTGTTGTACTATCGCGGACATATGAGCTGAAACAGCGCCCCGGCCAGCGCGGTGCTACCTGCGCCGCCTGTCGTATCGCTCCGCTTACACATTGCGCACCCTGAGTACGAGATAAATTCTCACTTGCGCTCGCTGCACCACTGCTGCCTCTTCCGGCCGTCTGCAAGTGAGACGGCGGGTGCGACAGCGGGCATGTGTGTCGTAAGGGCGTCGGGGGGAACAAAATATTACACTTGTCGTCCCTCTTTTGGAATTGATTTATTTTACTCTATCGCGCAGAATACCGTAAAAGAAAACGCTTAGTGGTGAAGATAAAATATTAAAGTCTTTAATTTCATCTGCGATTATCGTTTTGAAAGTTAAATCAAATGACGTTGCAGGTTGTTCTTGTTTGATTATAGATGCATGCACAAAGTAGGATCGTCAAATATAGGCCAAAATCTGTATGCCGGATTTAGCCCGGCTCCAAGGTATTTACTTTTTTTTCTTTTTCATTGATCACGAGATGTCTAAAAAAAAATGGTAAGCGTATAGCCATGTTACTGAGAGGAGGTTTTGCAACCTTGATTAGGGGTATGAAAGGGGTCAAAAGTATTATTTCTTTATTACTGGGCCCACGTGTTTGTTTCAAACAAAACAAGTTGATAACAAGACACCAGCTTTTTTTAGTTTACGAATTCCTCGTATTAATAAAGTGGGACAAAACAGTCATATATTTGCCAGGAGAAAGGGCTTAAAGTTCATCGAAGGAATATTTGCAGAGGACAATGTCAGACACGAAAGATTAATAGTCGGCGTGGAAGTTCAACTGCACTATACAAGAAGATCAGGATCAAGGAGGCACTACACAACAGAATGCGTGGTTAACGGCGTCAAACAGTGTGTCGCAGCCGTAGTTCCAAGCTTTGTTCCAATCGGCAGAAGTCCGCTTCATGGGGTCCTGAGGCGCAGTAAAACTTGCAAAATAATTTAACACCGCGTCATTCTCCCCTGACCCGCGTCCGCGGCTCCACATCCTGTCTGGTAAGAAATCATAGAGCGCGGCAACGAAGTCTGGCATCAGCCCAAGCCACTTCCATTCACCTCGTTGCTTTCCACAATTCGCGCGGTAGAGGGGACGCCGTGAGATGGCCTTGATGCGCCTCAAATGTTTTCGATGATATTTAGATCGGCTTCTTTTGAGGCCAAGGCAGCTTCGTCAGGCAGCGCTCCTCGAGGAGATGCGAGTGTGACAACATATTTTTCACTTTTGCGCTTTCCTGAAATGCACTGAAATGCATGTTAGCTGAAAACGAGAACACTGGGCTACACGCGCACGCACCGTGATGGTGGTTCCGTCGGCCAGTATTTTCGCCTAGCAGACGGCCGGAAGAGCGCAGCGGCGCAGTGAGCGCAGGTGAGAGTTTATCTCGGCCTCCAGGGTGCGCCGTGTTTGAGGAGCGATGCGACATACGGCGCAGGTAGTACGTACGCAGGTCCGGAGCGCTGTTTCAGCTCATGTTGTCCGCGATAGTACAAGTGCGGTAGGCCGTTCGTACACCATCACAAACAACTGACCCACATCAGTATGCTCCAAAATTTTGAAAAGTACATCATGGGATACACGGTCAAATGCTTATTCTAAATCTACCCGCATACATCGCCACTTTTCGTAACTCGGCGTCGCAGCACTCCAGAATACTGCGCTACCATGAACGTTAGACATGATAGTGCGGCCTTTGTATACCACACGTCTGGTTGAGCCCCACAATATTTACAATCACGCGTTGCAACCTACTCGCCAGAATTTGTATTAAAATTTTATAATCTACATTAGTGAGATTGATTGGCCGAAAGAAGTTTCATTACGCAGTTTAACGGGGTCTTCACTCTTCGGAATCAAAAAACTGTGTGTGCATGCCCAAATGAAGGGGGTAACATTTTCTGACCAAAGGCTTTAAGAAAAACATCAAGTAAAATGAGAGAAAATTCGTCTTTAAAACTCTTTGTAGAAAAGCGCAGTCAGCCCATCAGGGCCAGTGGACTGGTTTCAGTTCATCTATCGCTTGAGTTATCTCCGAAAGACTAATCGGCTCTTCTAAAAGGACTTGTCTCGCCACTGACTGCTCGGAACTGATAATAAAAAAAACCGCATCTCCTAATCGTTTAATCTGGGAGGTGTGGTCACTAAACAATGCAGAATAATGCTCAACGAACACCTTTCCGATAACGTTTACGTCTCTTGAAACAGTTCCGTGATATTCGATTTCTGCGACGCTTTTCATTGCACGCGTGTTTTTTTCCGCCGCAAGCATCCTTTTTATCGGCGCTCTCCAACTAACAACTTCTCCACGCGCGCAAAACTGCAGCCCCTCTAAAACGTTCTTGATCTAATACTTCAAGCTGGGCTTTCAGGTTGTTTATATCGTCTATAAAAACGCCGGGCGTACTACACTCTGCCTGCATTATACGTTTGTCATAAGTAAAATTGACCACATTGTTTGGTTCCTCTTAGTTTTAGCGTATGCCCAAAGGTGACGACGTTTTTCACTCACTTTTATAGAGTATTCATCAAATAAAGACAAAACAGCACTTCAGCTTGGATGCGTTCCGCCCAGACACGAATTTCAGAATGACTCCTTGAAAAGCCCGATTTTCCCCGGATTGTCAAGTATAAGAATAGCGCCCGAGTTCTACTCCACAATTTTTCAAGAAATATGAAACGCGAAAACGAAGGCCCTCAACACACCCTATTGAAATTGCGACAAGTAACTTTGTGCCGGTTTGCGGGAGTGGAGAAAACGAACATGAATATATATGGACAAAAGTTATAAATCATCAGCAATGATGCGCAAAGCTCTGTTACAATATTAAAATAGTTTTTAATCTGCGGGAGGAATATAGATATAAAAAATGAAAGATAAAAACAATAAATATTCTGCCTACGCCATGATGGTCTACAGTAGCACCGAGGTACACCCAAGACAGTATGAACTCGAGTGGGATCGTACCCGAGACAACGGAATGCAAGGCTGGTGCGATAACCGCTGCGCCACACCGCTTTTGTTTTCTTTATTGTTCACAAAACACACATAAGGACTAAAAGATACACCAGGTGCTCATGCTTTGGGCCGTTGGCAATGTTAAAACTCCCTCAAGTTTAATAAAGCATCTAACGAACCGATCCACTCGGGTCGGGTCCCACTACGTTCCCGTACATTCTTGATCTGAAGCACAAGTTCTACTAAAATAAGCGTACCGACTTAAGGTGGTCTTCAACATGCCATACAGCCATACCTGATATCCACAATCTACACAAGTCTAAGGCCATAAACAAATCGTATCAAACATATACACTCTTCCCTACAAGGAGAAAGCGGATGGCGCAATGGTCAATACACAAGTATTTTTTGAGTGAGTGTTGTAAAACATCCCTAAAAATATAGCTTCCCAAAAGTGTTCAAAGAGTCTGTGGCAGCCGGCACAGCAGGCAATGTACACTGTTCAGGCTTTTGTCGCGGCTGGTTTCTTGTAAGGCTTCTTTTAAACCTTTACAAAATTTAACGATCTGGTGATGCTGTCTTGGAGGTTTCTTGCGGTTCCTTTGGCTTCTCGTCAGAAATCCTAAAAGCTCGGCCGTTTTCGGGCTATAGCAGCGTTGACAGATGGAAAAGTGACCGCGACATTAAATTTGTATTCAAATGGTCTCCGGTTTCGACAAAATTTTCTTCAAAACTCTAATTACAATTCTTATCCAGAACAAATATTTGGAAAAAGCAACGTGAATTAATTTGTCAGGTTTAGGTACATATATGCACATTTCTCAACGTGCTCAATAAGACCGAACCACTGTGAAAAAATTCGACCAATGGACTGTGGGCGTCACAATGGCAAGACCCTCAAGACTACAGGCAAAAACGACAGATACACTGAAAGGTTTCACTTTTAATCTCTCATTTTACATGTCTCACAATTTAAGCGACACACGCACCTTTTACTGTATTTGTCGTTTCCACTCGCACTCTCGGGATTTTGTAATGCTCAATATTCACTCAGCTTGTTTGCGACCTTACTTTCAGTTCATTAATGCCACAATGCACGATCCAATGTCATCTGACAAGAAGAAAAGGTTTGCGCAACGTTTATGAACTGCGCAAAATATAATTGTTAAAAGATTTGGTTGTCAGAAAAAAATCCTTCATGCACTTGAAACACGTACGTTTCTATGAAATAGCAATGGTCCATTATGTAAACACCCTCGCGGATCGCTGTTATTAAAACTATATTATCTGATCTGGCCTTTTCAATGTCAGGCTCTACGGTTCTACTGTAATCGATCGGCCGGCGGTTGGCGCCATTAAGTCATGTCTACTTTAATACAGTGGTGGTAGTGTTTTCAGTTGCTTGGTATCATCAGGCATTTTCCCTTAGATCTCACCAGATTTCGCCCGGTTATCTGATCTACTAACCAAGAAACAAACGCCTCCAGAATGCCATCAAATTTAAAAACAAAATTGTCAAGAATTTTATTATCTCGCAACACCGGGCTATGGTCTGTTGCACGTTTAGAATAAGAGTACAAACCCCACACCAACGAGACCCTCTGCTCACTATCAATGGTGGTTTCTTTTCTCTAACGTTCCCTCTGCGAAAGTAGAAAAGAGTAGAGGGTTTTGTGGAGGAACTTTCTCCTGCGATTAACAAACTGCTACAGAGTGTAGTTGTCTCGGGAGAGTCGCGGTTCTAAGCTATAAATACATGTTTGGAGAAATAAGACTTTCGGCCTGAGTCGTCTATTGCGGCTTCAGTGCACACCACTCCCTAGCCTTTTACAAAACACGCGAACTGCGGATTATATTATGATTGCGGTATCCTGGGTGCAGCTGAGCAAAAGTTTCGTGACGTAGCTGACATAGCACTAAAGAAACCATTCTGAAGTGCAACGTGGAAAAGCCGTTGTTCCACTTCCTCTATTCGATGGCGCTGCAATCAGAAAACATACACTTCGCTTGTTTTGTGTAAGTTTGGTAAACTCTGTGCATATTTTAAACATCGCTTGCAAGTCGTGGCAGGGCAGCAGGTTCGTAACTGTAGCACTTCGGTTTCGCTCGCACATAATGCGAAATAAACTATATACACCCACTCGAGTCTCAGACGCCGCACCGCTGAGATTGCGCTGCTGTCGGTACGGCGAGCGCAAACTCTTCACTACGCGTGAATCTTCTTCCTGCGCACGCGCGATGCCCACACATGATGTGGGAAAACGCGGACTTTCATGAAACAGCGCGTTGGCCGATTGAAGGCGGCTGTCATTTCCTCTGCTTTTTTTTTAAATTCTCCCAGAACTAAACACTCCTTTCATTTTAAGGACATTATCATATTATTCATATTTATGGTCCGAGTTTTTCCTACAAATGCAATTTTAAACTCCTTTGAAACGACCCATATTACCTTTAAGTTTGCAATATTCAAGCCGGAATTCTTATAAAAGTTCTATAAATATAAGCCGGAAATATAAATTTATTAGAGGCATAAAGATTAATATGCATTTATTTTGGACTCAGTTACTGTTCCATTTGACTCTTCCATTGGATTCAGTTACTCTTCCATTGGACTCAGTTACTCTTCCAAAACTTTGATAGCGCTTCGGTGCGGGTACTTTCAGGGCCCGATCAGGTGTTTTAGTTTTCGAACCCATAAAGATGGAAGGAAATTCAGTGACCGGGTGCACCGCCCACCACGGAGCCCAACAAGGGGGTAGGTAATGAGCCACATCAAGAAAGGCTTGGCTGACACAATTACTCTACCAGTGCTGCCTGGGCACTATACCTAGTGCTGTTGCAGGGACAGTACCTGTTTCCACTCAAGTTTGGCCCTTGCCGCCCAAGGAGGTGAAAAAGGAAGGAAGAAAGTGTAGAAGAAAAGAGAAAGAGGTGGAAGGGGAAAAGTAAAAGAAGGACGAAGAGGGCAGAAGAGGCGACTAACTGAATCATCCTAGTCGGGCCAAGCCATGACACCCGCCTATGGGAAGCAGGGGCCGAAGCAATACGCCTCGCCCGGAGGCCCCGAAGGGTCCAAACGTACCCCGGGCTCAGCTCAACCACCAGAAACCCCTTTTTCCTGGACACGGGTTAAGAAACGCACAGCATGGCGTGGGTGGGCGAACCCACATGGATCGGGGTTCGTAGTGACGCCACTCACCAAGCACCTACCGAAGTAGGTGCCCCCTGCAGTACGGGTATGGTGGCCCACGCGGCTGGGGTCCGTGGTGGCGCTACTCACCAGCACCTAACACCGAGGTGTAGGCGCCCCTGCGGGGCTCGGGGTACGTGGAGACGCCACTCTCCAAATACCTGCTTTCACATGTGCCCCCTGCCAGGTGCATTTCCTGCGTCTGATATCGGATGTTCGTCGTGGGCACTCTGGTTTGCGAGCTTGAACCGAAGTGGTCATCTCTCATATAATTTGCCCAAACCATTACTTCTCGCGATTATCCTTGTTGTCGCCAGCCTCAATTATTTCGTTTACAGCGTTTTTACTTTCAGTAGGCGGCTTTTCAGAAAGCCATAGATTGCAGGTACTCCCTTTAAAGGGGGGGGGTGCAACGATTTTAGGATGAAAATAATTTGCATCTCATCATTTTTACGTTGTTTATCGTGTCCCGGAGGATAAAGAAAACACCTCCTTCATCAAAAATGTCACAACTCCGCTGCATAATCGCAAAGCAAAAGTCGAGCTTTTCCCCCCACCCGCAGCCGCAAGTGGCAGCCGAGGAACTACGGCGAAAAGATTACGTGACCTCGCTCGGCTCTAAGCTGCAGCATACCGCCCGCTAATGTCAGCAGAGAGAGGAGAGGAAGCGTCCTCTGAGAGAGAACACGCGAAGCTACACGGCACCCCGAGTTACGTCACTAGGAGGGGGACCAGGTGTGACTTTGAAGACTGGTAGTAAGTTGAGGGGTGTCAGAAATGTCAATCTTCATGTTCATTTTTACAACTAGGACACGCAGGCGAAATCGGTTTTCTGTTTTTTTACTTCAGAAGTGTCAGAGGGCAACTTCCACACATTTTTGACCGAAATCTGGAAATGATTACATCTCCTTTAAAAACTTTCACATGATTGCGGACAGGAAGCACGAAATTCATAATCCCACATAATACAGGCTGCACGAAATGCTTGGAATTGATGTAAAGATGTGCGGCGTTGAATTGGAGCTATGTGAGAACTGAGTACCATGTGCGAAGTGGTCGTCAGGCCTTTGCTGGTGATAGCTCCAATCGGTAGGAAGCTCCAAGTTTTATACTAGAAAAAATACTCCTAAAATTTTTTTCCCGGTGTTTTGAAGGGTTTAGTTTGGTTAGAGCGAGCTTCGACCCTTGCAAAACACATATGCCGAAATTCCAGCCAGCAAGCGATGATTTGCCCTATGCTAGCAGAAAGACTGCCTTGCGATGTCGGTTTCTAAAACACGACGTTTAACAAACTACCTATTTTATTCCTTCGCGATAATTAAGATTCAGATCTCGAGTAGGAAAAAACAAATGCGCAAGCGAAATGAAATTGGCGTCGCCGATGTTCCCTTACTCGGTACACACAGTGTAGCGTCGCTTGTTTGCAGCAGCAGGGATCAAGACTTTAGTTACAGAGATGAACTTGAGCAAGTGATGCGTGCGACCGACACAAAAATCCCGTTTTTTAAGTGGAGATGAGAATAAGAGACAGGTCGTCTAAGACGTTAAAAGGAGCGAACTGAGATAGGACGAAAAAAGACACACGTACGACACGGACACGTCCTTTTCTGCTCGCGCATTTTAACCTTTTAGTTTCTATCTACCAACTTGCCCCAATCAAAATCTTATTACGTCGTCTAAGACTTATTGTTTTAGTTATCCATATCTGCGTTGCAAATCTTGAATAGAATGTGGCTCCTACTCCTGTTAGAGGTGTCTATCCACAAAACTTGCTTACTGCAGCAAAATCATGTCCTAGCATATCACTGTAGCACAATTTGTGTCAGGTTACGTTGAATCTTCTTTTTTTATATAAAGGTTGTTCTAAAGTTTTACAGATAAAAAAAGCCGAATAGCCACACAAATGCTTTCCAAGGAGGAAGGTATTTCATCAGAACCCAACGTTTTAGAGGTCTAATCGTCACTATAAGTCAAGCAAAAAAAAAAAAAAATTCAATTTAAAGTTATATTTAGCGAAAAAAAACAACATACGGCTCAAATTTAAAACTTGCTGAGCTTCATCGAAACCATTAAAGCCGTACATTTTAGAAATACATGAAGCACGCAGAAAGAGCGGAGTTGCACTAAATTTCACACTCGTGCAACAGGCTCAAGGCCGGCGGTGGGGAAATGCAAATGGTACTCTTAATGAATATGATTATTATATTGTGGCTGCGGTCGCCTAGGTGTGTCCGAAGAAGGCGGCCTAAAAGCCCACAGAGCCTGTGCCGGGCAGATACTCCATGCTTGATGCACTAATCTAAGTGCAATGATTTTAATTGTCGCCAGCAAAGCAATGGAGGCGTTGTTCTCCACATGAAAGAGGTCGGACGAGGGACCTGTGTGTGCTGCTCCCAATGCACTAGTGATAAAGAAAAAACATAGGTAAATTCGAGGTGTTCCGGCCTATGTATCCGCAATTGGCGGGTTTGAATCCCGACCGAGGTGCCCTCAATCTGACGGAGGACAATGTCGAAGAATCCACTGTGTAACCAAGATTTCGGTTGCACGACAAAACATTCCCAGCGGGCCGCTGGGGTGTGCCAAATGCCGTTCCTTGGTTTCGCAAGCGAAGCCCTCAAATTTGACTCTGACGCCGTTCTGCCTCATGTCTCGGTTGGGTTATAGTATGCGCTTCTTTTAAAACTCTGAATATTATGATTTGGCAATGCTGTGTTGTAGGTTTCTTGCGGTTTCTTTGGTTTCTCTTAGAAAGACTAATGCTCAGGCCGTTTCGGAGCTATAGCAGCCTTGCCAGATGGGAAAAATGATCGTGACACTAAATTGGCATCCAAATTTTACCAAACTTCACAAACTCTTCTTCAATACTCTTATTCTGAATTCTTATTCAGAACATGTATTTTTGTAAAAACGTAACTCAATTCAGTCGGCTCTGGGTACATATACAAATTTCCCACCCGTGCTGAAAGAGACCAAGGTACTGCGAAACAAATCGGACAAGTGGACTGTGGATGTCACAATGACAAAAACCCCAAGACTACAGAAAAAACGACAAATACATTGAAAGTTTTCGCCTTTAATCTCACATCTTAAATATCACGCCTTTTAAGCGACGCATATACCTTTTATTATAGGTGTCGTTTTTACCCGCAGTCTCTCGCTGTTTTTGTAATGCTCGATATTCACAAGCTCATTTGTGCCCCTACTTTCAGTACATTGATGCCACAATGCACAATGCAATGTCGTCTGAAAGACAGAAAACGTTTTTGCGCAACATTTATGAACTGCGCAAAATAGCATTGTTGAACGGTTTGGTTGTCAAACGAAAAATCGTTCATGCCCTTTAAACATGTAAGTTTCAATCAAATAACAACGGTTCTGTATGTATATTCATTGGCAGATTGCTCTTATGAAAACTATATTTCCTGATCTGGCCTCCTTGATGTGTGGCTCTACGGTTCTACTTGAATCGATCGGCGGCTTGCGTCATTAAGCGATGTCTACTTTAATACAGTGGCATTAGTGTTTTGAGATGCTTGATGTAATCAGGAATTTTCCCTCAGATTTCAACACATTTCGCCCGGATACATGGTTTACTAAACAGGACGTAAAACATCTCCAGAATGCCACAAAAAAACAAAAAAACTATTGGTCAAAAATTTTATTATCGGACCATACTTGGCTCAGTCGGGTTGAATGTTTAGAACAAGAGTACGAGCCCCCTCCAACGAGACATTCGGGTCGCTATGGTGGTTTATTTTTTTCCAATCATCATCTGCAAACTATCGTACTTTCGAATTCAGGCCATCATTATTATCATTTCAAAATATAAATAAATGAAAACGGTCTCGAAACAGAGGCTTGCTGAACGCCAGATGTAACCTCAATAAAATAAGAAGCTTCACCATTCAAAGTAACACATTTACGAAGTGATGATAGATATGCTTTTATACACTTAAGCACGATAGCGTTTAGGAATAGGAGCTCTAATTTGTGCAATAACAGTGAGTGTGATACTGTTCCAAATGTTTTTGTATAATCTAAGAGCAGACAATCAATCTGTCTACTTCCGTCAACATTCGTAGCCAAATCGTGATATAACTATGTCAGTTGTGTAGTGCAGAAATATACCTTGCGAAACCCGTGTTGTGACTCAAAGAAAACGTTATAAAAGTTAAGGTGATTTATGATGTTAGTGTACAAAACACGCTTCAGTAATTTACAACATAAAAGAGGTTAGTGAAATTGGCTTGTAATCTGTAACTTCCTTTTCGGGCCCTTTCTTGTGCACAGGCACAACGTGTGCCACTTTCCAGTCGTCCCTTAAAGAAGCATCATTCAACGACTTATGATATGTTACAAAGATGTATGGAGCAAGTGAGCCTGTACAATGCTTTTTATATTATCGTTGATATCTTATCTGGGCATAATGCTTCAATTTTTTCAACATTGTTTAGAAGTCACATCACAGCTCCTACACCAAGTTCAATTCGTGTATTACGCTGAACGGGTTTGAGCATCTATCATAGGTGTCATTATCAGTATCTAGGGGGATCTGTGGCCGAGTGGGCTAGCGCACACCAGCTCAGGAGCACGTGGAGCGAAAGCTCGCTCTACAGAACCCAGGTATCCTTGGTTCAATCCCGCACCACAGCCGGTTTCAATCTGGATGAGCGTCGTATCGGCGTGCAGGCGGGTATCACTACTGCGTGGTGCACGTTAAAAGCCCAGGACAGCGGTTGTACTGCACTGGCTTAATTTCTCATTTACCGCGAGTGACTCGTCGCAACTTTAAAATGGCTGACCAACTATACGCTGTATAAATATCCACACAACCCCAATTATTATATCAGTAACTAAAAAAGCTTAATGAAAATATTCATTGAATGCTTCTGCTTTTTGCATATCATCGGTAATTGTTACGTTACTAATCACGACATCTGCTCTACCAGCGGATCACTGCCGATGCGGCAGTGATCCGCTAGGTAGAGCAGATATCGTGATCTCGTAGATTTCCGAAATTGTTTGTTATTAGTGTTTATCCCCTCCTCCAGCATTTGTAACTAACCTTATTTTATTGCAAAAACATTGATTGTCTGATTGAGCGAAGCCGGCCAAGCACGCGAAAACGACAACCAAATTACCTTGGCTGGGCGTTGTCTGTAGCAGCAAAACGGCATCTAAATTCCCACTGGCTGCGAAAAATTTCCCAGGGATGTTAAGCAAAGTGAAATATTGGCTTAAAAAATGCGTTGATTTCGGTCTGCGTGGAAATCGAACCCGGGCCTCCGGGTTGCGATGGAAAGCACGCTTCCCCGACGCCACGGCGACATTTTTTTGTCTGTTTTGATTGTCGGCTTTGACCTTTGTACAATAGATATATAGATAGGACGGGTTAAAAACGGGTCAGCAGTCACTTGCTGCCGCGGCTTAGCTAAAATTTTTTCAGACACACTAAACCATCAAGAATCGGCATCCGATCTGGCTGTTCGGGCTGTGCCCGGAGAACTTCTCATTTCCGGGGAACACTTTCAATATAATATTAACGAGCCAAGCGGACTGTTTCATCAGCGTGATTTACGCCTACTCTTGTTTTCTATAGAATGGGAAGGCCGAGCAGCAGTGTATCATGTCACAAGGTGGACCATTTACTTTCTCTA
This sequence comes from Ixodes ricinus, assembly GCA_037355805.1. Classification (NCBI taxonomy): domain Eukaryota; kingdom Metazoa; phylum Arthropoda; class Arachnida; order Ixodida; family Ixodidae; genus Ixodes; species Ixodes ricinus. The sequence continues at coordinate 26,837 of JAZHYW010039330.1, read as the reverse complement.
TTGATAAAAACCGTATACTCCCTGGCGGTTATCGGCAAATCTTTTTGGGTGTGCGCTGGAGTATATCCCATAAAAACACCGCGCCCCCGTAGTACATAAATACGTGTTCTACAGTCTCTGGCTGCTTGCATAAAAGACAATGTGTTGACCATAGTACGAAAATGCTTTTTCCCCTAACCATGTCTTTGCAAGAAAAACGCCACAATAAAGTTTTTAAAAAAAGTATTTAGCATTTGGCTTCTCTGGTATGTTCTGCACTCTTTCGAAGACATCTAGGTAGGGCCCTTCACCTTATGGGGAACGATAATCGGCAAAGGCAGCACAACATCAACCAAAGCATGATACAATTTTTCCGTGACATAGTACTAAGATAGTCTAAAAAAGAACGGACCTTCACAATTTGTAAACAAAATAAAACCTCCCTGAAATATCCTCGCACTCCAGCACCTGTCTCAGTGGATGACTAAGCAATAGACTCTGACAAAACGCTTTGCAGACATACTTGAACAACTGTGAGCGAAAAGCCGGCCCTTTAAACGCGCAAAAACATGAAGCTTGAAACATGACGTATGATCAAATGGGACAACCCCAAACCACCACTTAGCACCAACCTAAACAAATTCGTTCGACCAGAACGCTGCCAACTAAAGACCAAAAAAAAAACCAGCTAACACTTAATGCAGCCTTTGCACATTCATGCATGACATACACATCACTTGCAATATATACCAGACTTTTGATATTAAAAGAATGAAAATATTACACACGGTCGAACGCGCGAATATGAATCAATCCCTTCCCCTGCACAACTCCGCCTTTAATTTGACATAGTGGTGTCCTGATAATGTTCTAAAGGCACTCCGAGATACTTGCGGGTATAAAGACTCTCACCTAACGTTAATGAACACTTCTGGCTTAGTTGACCAGTCACCGTGCCAGAAACCAATGCAGTAATCAAAGTTAACCGCGCCACCAGTTTGCGAACAAAAAGAAGAAACGACATTTATCGCTTCACGTACGCTATGATGGATTGATAAAAATAACAGGTACGTCATCAGCGTAAAAAGGTACCTTTACATCTCTCGACTGCAATTTATAACCACGAATATTACTATTACAAAAAGCTTTACGCAGAAAGGTTCTAAATAAAGCGCAAAAAATAATGGCGAAAAGAGCAGCTTCGCTTTACAGAAGTCATAGCTTTGATACCTTCGGTGACTCCCTTATGCACAATCAAACTTGTGGTGCAATTTGTAAATGCCATCGTTAAGCCCCGAGAATAACAGAGCCTAAGTTCGTACGCTCAAGAGCACTGGAAGTACCTAATGCGAAACGCGATCGGATGCTTTTGCCAGGTCCAGCTGCGGCATCGCCACTCGCCCAGAAAAAGCGTCACAACACTCTGAGACAGATCTGGCCACGTGAATATTTGTAGCGATAGTGGGCCCTTTAATACCGCACGTCTGGTGCGAGCAACGCCACGGCGGCACCAAGGTTCCGGCTGACTCTAGCTGTGTCTAGTGCGTGCGTCATGCTTTCGCATTCCCGCACGTAGGCGATCTTATGTGTCTCTGCCAGAACTTATCGCTTGATTTAGTGCAGTCTTAAACTTCAACTTTACTTTTTAGCTTATCTACGTTTTGTGCTGAGCTGCTCTTACGCCGGGCGTGCACACGCTTGCACTTCTTTATCAGACGGAGCAGGCCACCTGTGATCCACGGTCCCTTTCTTTTTTTCTAGCTTCGATGAATCTGTGCTATGAACGTTTTTTTTTGGTTGTTAAAGTGCGAATTTTTCATTTGAATAAATTGGGGAGGAGGAGCGACCGTGACGCCTCCAAGCGGTTAACTTTAGAACTACACGGATGGGGACAACAAATACAATGACTCAGCGCTCAGCCGACATAACCGAACGCGGCGTCAGCGTTCGGCTGGAGTTCGTGTTCTCCGGTGAGGGGGAGGGGGGCTCTATTCTTTCCACTCCGGCCTGCATGAACAATGCAGCATGCACGGTCCCAGCTCAGCACAAAAGCCGAGGTGGGTCAAGCTCGCATTCTCTGAGGATAGATCCGGCACGTAACGTCGCTTTGTCGATTGTTGGTATTTTTTACATTAAACTGTGCCCCGCGCTCTGTTGTAGAAGATGACATGGACATGCCCATAAGGCCTCTGGTCTGTGCACAGGCCTTGTGTTGAGTAAACACCGAGTATGGGGGACAACAAACGGGTCAGAGCGCGCCCTATAGTTCGATCTCCTGCCCAATAGCTAGACTGTCCGAAATGCCGCGCCAATCCAAGGCCACAGTTTGGGCTCCGCGCACGTGCAGTGTGGAAGTGCAACGCTAACGCAAACTGCTTGCGTTGGCTCTTATACGAAATACATAAATTCACTACTCAACACAAGCACTATAAGTTCGCTTTAGTGTGGCGGCCGTAAGAACTACTGACCAGCATATTTGGTTAAGACTTGCAAAATTTTAATTAGAAAGGTACATACTTGAACTCGGGCACGCGAATGCACTTTGGCGAAATGATCTGTGCCTTTTCTTTTACTCAGTAGTAGTCAAATCTGGAAAACAGAGCAAGAACGGCTGCCGTGAAAATCCTACGGCTTATATCGGAGGTTCGTCGTCGGCAGACTGGTTTGCGAGGTTGCACCTACGCGGTCAGCTGTCAAATATTTCGTTTAAAACAATGCATATTGCGATTATCCTGCTGGTCGCCAGCCGCTATTATGACGTTGTCAGCGTTTTTACTTTCAGCAGGCAGCTCTTCAAAACCCCTATATTTCTGGTGATCCCATTAAAGGCTTTCTCATGAGTTCGGACAAAAGCACGTAAGTCATAATCCCACAAATAGAGGATCCGCGAAATGCTTGGAAGTATCCCAAGCATCACAGATTTACCCAATCATTGGACAAAGGCTCGAATGGTCCTTTGGCCAGTGGTCAGCCAGTGGCCAGCCATTGGCTAATGACTGGCCTTTCTCTGGCCATTGACGAACGGCCACTGGCCATCAGCCATCGGCCAGGCGTTGGCTAAAGAATGGCCACTCTTTGGCCATTGGCCAGAAGACCATTGCCAGCCACTGACCAATAATGTTTGGCCAAAATCCGCGCTACCTGTGATGGTAGCAACGTGCGGCGCTGACTGGGAGCTATCTTAGGACAGCGTTTTTAGTGCGAAGCGGTCTTTAGACCTTTATTGGCGATAAGCTTTAATCGGTAGAAAACTCCTAGTTCATGTAATGAAAACCGCCTCCCAACGTTTTCTTTTTTCTGTCTTTTTTTTTTTGTTGCAGGCACTGCGAAGGGTGCAGATCGGTTAGAGCTGTATTCGACCCTTCAAATACATATGTCTGAATTCTGATTGCTAGCGACGATTTTCCCTATGCTAGAAGAAAGACTGCATTCCGACGTCGGTTTCTAAATACCCGAAGTTTCACAAACTACCTTCCCTATTCCTTCGCAATAAATAAAATGTTGATCTCGAGTATGGAAAAAAATACGCATGCCAAATGGTGTTGGCATCGCCGATTTTCATTTCGTGGGCATCCGCAGTGTAGCGTCACTTGTTTGGCGCTGCAGGCATCAAGGTTTTTGCTAGAGCAAAATGAACCTAAGCAAGAGATGTATGCGAACGTGTGATTAAATAAAATCGTAATAACAATCTAATTTTTTTTTATGTGGAGTTGTAAGTAAACAGGCAGGTCGTCTAAGACGTTAAAGGCGCGAACTGCAAACGGACGAAAAAAGACACACGTACAACTCGGACACGTCCTCTTTCAGCTAGCGCCTTTTAATCTTTTAATCTATATCTACGAATTAGCCTCAACCAAAGTTTTATTACGTCATCTAAGACTTATGTTTTAGTTCTATATGCCTGCGTTTTAAATTTTCAATAGAATGTTTTTCGAGCGGAATGCCTCAAATTTGACTTTAAGGCCGTTCTGGCTCATGTCGCGGCTAGGTTATTGTATGGCTTTTTCAAACCTACAGACATTAACGATTTCGTAATGCTGTGTTCTAAGTTACTAGCCGTTTCTTTGGCTCTGTAGATAGACTACAAGCTCGGCCGTTTTTGGGCTTTAGCAACGTTGCCAGATGATAAATTAATCGCTACACTAAAAGGACATTCATATTTCGATAGATTAAAAGACTTTTATTCACAATTCTTATTTAGAACATTTATTCCTGGAAAAAAAACGTAAATGAATTAAGTCAGGTTTAGGTACATTTGCACATATCTCGAAGTAGTCAACGAGACCAAGATACAGTGAGACAAATCGGACCAGTAGACTGTGGACGTCACAGTGAAAAAAAAAAAAGGAAGCCAGAGACCATGGGCAAAAGCGACAGAAACCCTGAAAGGTTTCCCTTTTATTATATTTTAAATATCTCACTATTTAAGCGACACGTACACATTTTAGTGTATGTGCCGTTCTTACCCGCATTCCCGGGTTTTCAATGTCTAATATTCGTCAGGTCGTTTGCGACCTTACTTTGAGATAATTAGTACCACTATAGCACGTTGCATTGTCGTCTGCGAAAAAGAAAATGGTTTTGCGCAATCTTTATAAACTGCGGAAAATATCATTATTGAAAGTTTAGGTTGTCATGCAAAAATCCTTCATGCACTTGAAACACGTAAGTTTCAATGAAATAACAATGGTTCATTGTGTGTACTTTGTGGCGGATCGCTGTTATGAAAACCTATATTTCGTTATCTGGCTTCTTGGATGTCTGGCTCTATGGTTCCGCTTCAATCGATTGGCGGCTTGCGCCATTAAGCGATGCCTACTTTATTCGGTGCCGGTAGTGTCTTCAAGTTGCATGATGTCATCAGGCAGTTCCCCTAGGTCTCACCAGATATCGCCAGGTGTCATGGTCTACTAACTGAAGACACAAACGTTTCCAGAATGCCACCGAATGAAAAGAAAATTGTCTAGAATTTTATCATCTCGACAACACTGGGATATTGTCTGTTGCATGTTTGGAATAAGAAGTACAAGCCCCCTCCAACAAGACCCTCTGCTCCTATGATTTGTTTCTTTTTCTACAAGCGCTCTCTCTGCTAAAGTAGAAAGACTAGAGGGCTTTGTGGGAGAAATGTCTGCTGCGATTCAGGAACCGCTACAGACAGTAGTAGTCTCCGGAGTGTCGCCTTTCGAAGGTATAAATTCATGTTTGTCGAGTTGGAAGAAACAGCCTTTCGGCCTGCGTCATCTCTGCGGCATCACTGTACACCACTCATCAGACGTTTATGGAACACGCTACCGGCGGTTTATTCTATGGTAGCGGTATTCGGGTTGTAGCTGAGCAACGGTTTCGTGTCGTAAATGACGTAGCACTGAACAAAACCGTACCGAAGTGCTACGTCTAAGAGCCGTTGTTCCGCTTCCTCTATTGGATGAGAGCAATTGAGACTACGCGAAAACTTATAGTTCGCGTGTTTCGTGTAAGTTTGTGTGGAGATCTGTGCATGATTTCTAATTTGCTTGTAGGTCGTGTCAAGGTAACATGTTCATGTCTGTATCACTTCGGAGTCGCTCGCACATAACGTGATATAAACTAGATACACCAAATCGTGTCTCAGACGTCGCACCGCTGAGATACTGCTGCAAGCACGGCGAGCGCAAATGCTTCACTTTGCGCGAACCTCGTTTCTGTGCCGGCGCGATGCCCACACATGATGATGGGAAAACAGAGACTTTCACATAAACAGCAGGTTAGTCGATGGAAGGTGGCGTCATTTCCTTGTTTTTTTTTTTTATTAAACACACTTTCAGGTGTGAGACTTTTCCTTTTTTATATGTAATTTGGACGTAATAGACCGGATAAGGTATTACTGCATGTGTTCTTATATACTGCATAAAATCTTGAAACGCAAATTTTTTCGTCATTAATTGTGCCAATGAATAGCATCCTAACTTAAAGCTCATGTTGGTAACACTCTCAAGACGGACGTACAGCGTCCAGACGAAATGAGCTGCACGATGCTGAATTCGCTCTGGTGCAACAACATGGCTTTGCTGAGAGGGTCCAGAATGGTGCAGGTGCACTTCAATACATGGTCGTACATAGTTTAGGTAGGTGAGGTACTTAATAGGTTTAGTGGATTCAAAAAAATTTAGGTTCAAGTATCCAAGTGCTCGACCAGACCTCATTAGAACATCACCAATGTGATCGTTTCATGATGGAGTCAGTTGAAAGCGTGACAGCTGGATGTTTAGCTGCTTGGTTCTTGGGTACAACTTCCTCATTACATCTCATAACAATTTTCAATTTTCGCCTGGGATTTGCAATAGAACTTACATGGACGGATTTTTCACATTGTGCGCCATCTTCCACTTCTGCAACATTGCTCTATTCGATCCAGGTCAAGCCTGCAACCGTGTGGTACTCCCATTGTTCGTTATACATGAGTAAATACACAATCATCCGCAAACAATTGCACTTTCAAATTCAGACCATCAGTAATACAATTATCAATTATCAAAAATAACAACGCTCCCGAAGCAGAACCTTGCGGAACGCCAGATGTAACCTCAATGAAATTAGAAGTTTCACCACTCAAAATGGCACATCGATGACGTGATAACTAGAAAATACTCTACGCACTTAAGTATGCGTGAGCGCTGTCGCAAAAGAAAACGACGGACCCCAAGCCCGCGCCACTACTCGCGTGGCGCACTGTTCTTTATGCTGGGAAGACGTACCGGCCTGACGTACATTAAACGTCCCTTTGAAACTTTCACTGGTCCCCGTTTGCTGCAGTGTTGAGGCCCTATATATGGTAGTGTTTAGGTTTAGAACCTCTAATTTGTGTAAAAACAGTGAGTGTGATACTATAGTCAGATGCTTTTTTATAATCTAAGAACACAGAGTAGTTATTTCCGCCTCAATCAACATTCGTAACCAAGTCGTGATATAGCTCGGTACAGTGTGTAGTGTATGAACGTCCCTTTCGAAACCCGAGTTGTGACTCGAAGACAACATCATGAAAGTTAAGGTGATTTATGATGTTAGAGTCTAAACCATGGTCCAGTAATTTACAACATATAGACGTTAGTGAAATCGGCATGCCATTTGTAATTTCCTTTTGGTCCTGTTTCTTGCGCACAGGCACCACTTGTGCCACTTTCCAGCCGTATGGTAAGGAATATTCATTCAACGACTTATCATATATTATAAAAAAGTATGGGGTAATATGCGCCTGCTCAAGGTTTTAATATTCTCGTGATATCCTATCTGGGCCTCATTGCTTTAGTTTCAACAATATTTTTGAGAAGCGACTAACATACCTCCTGCACCAAGTTCAGTTGGTGGCATTTCGCTGAACGAGTTCGAGCATCTATCATAGGTTAAATTATCAGTAGGTAAAATGACTGAATGAAAATATTTGTTGAAGGCTTCTGCTTTTTGCTGATCATCGGTAATCGTTTCGTTATTACCGCGGCATCTGCTATACCTAGCTCATCTTCACCGCTGCGTCTCATATAGTTTCTAAAACTGTTTGTTATTAGTTTTTATCCCGTCCTCCAGCCGTTGTAAGTAATCTTCTTTGCTTGCTTTGCTGTAATCTTATACTTCAACGCTAATTTTTGTCGCTTATATGGCCTTTGTGCCAGCTGTTCTTCTTATACCGCATGTGACACACTGCAGTGCGAATCGGTTGTCAGACGAAGCAGGCTGCCGGTGATCTATGTTTCTCTCTAGCTTCGATGATTTTGGGCAAGGTAATGTATATTCTGTTAAACTGAGAATTCTCTATGTAGCTCGGAACTCATTCCTTCATTACCTCCATTTTCTTAAAACAGCACCTTTTCATTTGTACTAACTTTTTCTCGGGAAACCCCAGGTAGTCGCTAGTAAGCTCGTAGTAATCTCATCCTATTCCATCAATCTAGCCCGCGGCCGCGCGCAGGTGAAGTGGTTAAAAAGGTAATAGAGAGTTTGAACTGCCCCTCTTCCCAATTTTATACAATCCTATAGTCCATAGCTTTCACTGTTACTAAAACGTACCCTTTCCTTTCTCTAAATCACAAATCGCATGGCCCAAGCTGGAAACTAAAAGAGTGGCTTTTGTCGTGACCCGAATGTACAACTAACGACCCATTGCCCTGAATCAACCTTGAAGAGTCAAGCGGCAAGACCCATTTTGACAACGGTCCGAGATTTGAAAGAAAATTATGGTGGTATTTTCCCAGGACCAATGGCTTTGTGCCAGACATGTACAAGTTACTCAAAAAAGGTAGTTAAGTTAAGTTACTGAGTATCGACGCCAAAAGTAGTTGGAGTAGAGTAGAAATTACGCATTTGTAATAGTAATTGAGTAAACTACTAACTACTGTAAAAAGTAGCGAGTTACTTTGAAGTTACTTTCGAAGTTACTTTTTTATATTTTTGAGGTAGCAAAATGAACAGCAGTTCTGGTCAATGAGAAACCCTGCGAGCCTAAAATAAATGCAGTCTATTTATGGCTTGCGTTTTCACCAAAATAGTTTATTCGCTCGAAGAAGCAATCGACTTTCAAAGTTCTTGATAGGAGAGTTTTCCCTTTCCTTCTAAAGACGTTCCCAGCCAAGCTAAAAAGACGTTCCACCGACGTGCTGGATGGAACGGCACCGTTGAATTTGAGAAACAGGCTGTGCAGGTTCGGGTAAGAGAGTGTCGGCATCTTAGGTGTCCATGACGAAACATGTGAGGTTTAGCTTTGGTTAACAGATAGATAAACCGAAGTATAAGGAGTATTCACTGGGCGCCATATTTGTGGGTGATGTCTCAGAGCGTATGCTCTGAACGAGCCGACATTAATAGGCTGCTAAGACCGGCAATCCTGAGGGTGCGGAATGCACGTTACAAAAGAACTGTGGAAGCTCGCCATCAGCACGCGCTCAGCAGTCGTGCACACAGCTATGGCCGCCAGTGAATACTTCCTATACTTCGCCGCTGACGCTGGGTCCAACAAAAGGATCTCCCAAGGGTAACTTGGAATCCTCGCCGGCGACTACAGTATTCTGACGCGCCTGACACGCCTGACAAGTAAATCGTTTTTAACAATGAGGAGGTCTCCCAGGCATGGAAGGTCGGAAGGACGCGAAGGATTACGTGAACAAGCATCGTCGCTCGTACCGTTGCAGCTGGAAGCGGGAACGTGCTCCCATGAACGGATTATCCGTGCCAGGGTTTGTGCGCGGGGAGTCCGGCTTCGCAAAGGCGTATGCGCTGACGACGAGGCGACCATGGGAACAGGCGCCCAGCTGCGAGGTCATACGAGTGGCATCTGCCGGCGTCTTATTCATTTCTGCGCTCAAACTTTCGTGATGAGAAAAATTAGCACTAGATTTCGAAAGTAGCTAGTAATTTGAGTAGAAGTTACCTGCAAAAAGTAGTTAAATTAAACTACTAATTACCCAAATCAAGTTGTAATTGAAAGTTACCAAGTTACTCGAAATAGTAGTTAAACTACAGTAGTTTGAGTAGAGTAGTAGTTTGTGCTAATCAAACTGCAAAAAAAAGTCTTTTACTTTTTTTTTGCAGAGGGGGAGGGGGCATTATTACATACATATTCGGAGTTTATTGGATAAATCCGAATTGACGAAAATTTTACCGGCGGGTGTTTTTTGGAGTTTTTTATTTATTTATCCGAAAACTCGAAGCCCTACATATCTGGTAGATTAAAATCGCCACCAATTACGACATAATATTGGGAAATGCGAGATACTAGGACGTGAAGCACTTCAAGTGTGGCAGGATCAGGGTTAGGTGTCTGCAGAACACTCTGCCGCAAGATGGGTATTATTCGGCAAACCAACACTGCACCACAGTGATTCAACAGTATTGCCTGGAACATGTAGCTGATTTCTCATGAAGCAGCTATGCACCCGTATGAAAATCTCTTCCCCCTGTCATGACCTATCTTTACTATAATCGTAAATTGATGGAGCAAATACCTCGTGGTCTGATGTAGAACCATCTAAACAAGAACCAGCACGGTTCTCGCCCAGGATTGTCATGTAATACACAATTACTCAAATTTTATCACGACCTTGCTTATTTATTTGATAGAGGCTCTCAAACTGATTGTATTTTCTGGACTTAAAAAGGAAACATTTGATGTTGTCGACCACTCGCTTCTGCTTCACAAGCTGCTTAGTCTCAACATCGGTACACAAGTCCCGCAGTGGATAGCAAATTATCTCGGTGACATTAAACAACGTGTCGTCATTAACGTATTTGCAACATAGATCGTTGCAAAGAAGCTTAGACACCTCAAACATAGTGAAAATATTTCGATACTTAGATGTATATTTGATCTTCCTAGCAGTGGAGACTTGCAAGTTCCCAACGACGTTGGCTAACGTTCTATCCAAATTCAAAGGTTGCATGAATCTGTTGGAGCTTACCCACGAGCTTCCAGTCATGAAATCCATCAGATTCCTGGATTTAAGACTATTTTTATCGAGTGATCACGTATGCTGGTCATATGACCCGCGGGAAAAAAGCCGCTAGTTCACTTCAACTCCGCTTATTCAAAACTGGGCAGAAGAGGCATCGTGAATCTATGTCTCAAAAACTCTCTTAACAAATCATGCAAACATTTGATGAAAACAAGCTTCGATGCCCAAATCTCTTGGTTAACAGCAACAGGATACCCCAGTGTCTTATTAACGTCAATTGCAGAAAATCTCCTCAAACATATAAAAAGTCGGGAGGTCACTCAACCTCCACCAAGTGACAGGTCAACGAGGTCCATTGTTGTGCCTTATATTCCACATCTTGTAAACCCTGAGATGGGGAACAATAAAAAAACGGACAAACACAACAACTTTTCCCATGGCCTGAAAAAAAGTAGCGAAAAAAGTCAATGTTGAGGTGATATTCTCAGCTCCGAACAAGCTCTCCAGCTTGTGCAAGAAAGTGAACGCTTCTTCGAACGAATCAGAGAGCTGCACTAAGAAGCACAAACCTAGTTTTGTCCAGTGCACCGAAAAGGTCGTTTACTCCATTCCTCTCTCCTGTGGGAAACGCTACATCGGCCAGACTGGACGGTGCCTGAATGATCGACTTCGCGAACACCAGGAATAACATTACTAGAGCCAAGTCAGGACATTTAGGTCTGCACTGCCGGGATTGCGGGTGTGAGGCACAACTACGTATACTTGCAACGTGCTTGACCGACGCAACAACCAGCTAACAAGACAAATAATTGAAGCAAAGCATATTGCCAGGCTTAACGATGGATATGTGAGCAGCCCATCTCTCACCTTATCGGCAAAAAAATTGGCTTACCTCACCTTAAGATGATAATCGCGGACTATTTTAAGAATTCGTTTTAATAGGCGGAGAAAAAAATGACAAAACAATTTCAAGATTTTGTTTTCATACTAAGTAGAAGAAAACGAAGACAAAATACAAATACTTGTGAGTCAGCGCTGTGTGTATGTTTTTGTGTCCATAATATGAGTGAGTGCCTGCTATTGTGAGACGTCTATGCGCTGTGGATTACAAATGATGGAAAACCCACAAGCCCAAGCTACGGTGTTAACAAGCTGTATTTCACTCATCATACTTAGCCGAAACATCGGGTGTACCGCAAGGTTCAGTTATAGGCCCTCTTTTTTTTTCTTATTTTTATAAATTATTTTACAAACGGAATCTCACCTCACATCAGGTTGTACGCGGACGGTTGTGTTTTGTATAGAGAAATACGCGGAGGCGCAGACGTTAAAGTTCTACAGGGTGATCTAGATAGCATTTCATTTAGGTGCGACAGTTGGGATATGTTTCTTGATACATCCAAATTTATCTATGTTAGATTTAGAAGAAAACCTAAGGTAATTCTTTGAGTTTTTTTTTACGTAACCAACCTTTGGATCTTGCCACTGCGGCGAAATAGCTTGGAGTGCCCTTGTTGAATTATTTTAGATAAAATATTAACGTCACGGGTTAATGTTCCAAAGCTAACGGCATATTACATTTCCTCCGTCACAACTTTCAGCAAGTTTCTGCTGAGCTCAAATATACTTTTTATTTCTCTTACGTTCAACCGATGTTAGAATACGCGTGTATTGTGTGGGACCCGCATACGCAAATATGTAGTAATCAAGTAGACAGAATTTAAAATCAAGCGGCGAGATTTGTTTCAGATAACTATATCTTCCGGGAAAGCGCCTTGAAATAAAGAACTGACGGGGATGGAAATCTTTGCAGTTTAAGAGGAAATGTCTTTTTGCACAACCTTTTTATGGGAACACAGGTTTAGATAATTCAAAATATTTTATAACGGCTGCCTACATTTACCGCAGAGTACATATTAAAACAAAAATGCGAGAATTCTGTACGAGAACTGATGTCTTAACTGATGCCTGTCTTTGTTCTGTATTCCTTACTCGTTTGTCCTCGTCTCTTTGTGCGCGATTTTTAACCATGTTCAACGTTTACCAACTCGCCAAGCTTATTACTCTTTTAAAGTATTTGTTTTTTCCCTAGACGATCCACGAATGGAATATGCTTCCCAGAGGCTTTAGTAGAACTCCCTTCTGTTTGCTCCTTATTTTACTCTCTCATGTTTATTTAAGGTGCCTACCATCTTTTGTTTTGTCATTGTTTTTTGTTATTAGCACTGTACTGTGTCGGTTGTATCGTTTTGTTTGGCATCCTTTTCATATATTACTGTTCTGGGCTATTTCTCGGGCACTATCTCCTCCTACAGTAATGCCCACTGGGCGAAGAAGGCAATAAATAAATAAATTAAATAGACAAACAAGTGTCATAATTTCATTGGACCTTATTGTTTCGAAAAAACAGAGCCTTTCAGTTTGTACGCGTTTAGCATGACTTTACTTTTGCGTCAGGAGAAGTAAATCCTATCAGTACAGGCCGAGTTTCCCTTCTTGTTGTCTCCTAAGCCGATAACTTTGTTTCCAGAGCAAAATTCCTTTACACCCAGTTGTTTTTCAAAAATTTTCACGTTTACCTTTTGCTTTAATCTCTGTTTTGATTGATGTTATGCTACACTTCAGGGCCTTTGGCCATCAAGGATTACCTTCATCCTTTCCTCAGTCAGCGGAGCGACGCTTTGGAATTCCAATATTTTTACCCAACCCGGAATGCGAGTGGGAGCTGGTAGCACGTGGCCACATGCCTTGGGCGCTATCTCGGCCATGGACACGGACAGCTGAAGGGGCGTCAAAGGCAGCTCCGGTCGATGTCGATGACGATGGCACTTCACGCAGAAACAGCAGCGGAACCAATAAGGAGTAAATTCAATATATATAAACCAAGAATATAATTTTATAAAATGCTTAAATACCCATATAAATTAAAGCTGAACTGAGTTACTCGTACGAGCTGTAGGAAGGTTTCGGCTATATTCCGTTTCATCTTACGATGGACCGCAGAGGGATTTAAGCGCCGCCAAAGCCAATCTAATTCCGTATGTGTCTGTCGTGTGACCTTTAAGAGAGTGGGCGCTGCGACGCGTGGGGTGCGTAGTCACGTGTTAAGTTCACAGCGCCGTATTGTCTGGGGATGGCGCATAACCTATGCTAGGGTTCATAGTAAGGTAAAACGGAGTATAGTCAATTCCAGTTCTGTTTTAGGCAGCGCAGCTCTCATGGCTCGTTCACACTGGGAGCGGATCCGCAAACGCGAAGCGGATCCGCGCGTTCTCAACCGCAAAGCGGCTGAGATCGAGCGGTTTGAGCGCGTTTTTGCCAACCGCTTCGGGACCGATTTCTCCCAACCGCTTTCACGAACCGCAAAGCGGCAACCAATCGGAACGCGACGCTGACGTGACGTCAGTGTCTTTCAAAACAAGATGGCACCTGTCGCTGGCGAGGCGTCCAAGGCGCTGTAGTCCTAGCGTTACAGGAGACAAATCAACGGAGAAACGCGATGTTCACGTCCGTCACTTGAATCCGCCGCGAAAAGAATTGACTCGTAATCTTAACGGGCTTCGCACCGGTGATTTGGTTCGGGTAAGAGTTTGTTTATTATTCCGGGTGCCACAGCCCGAAGCTCGCTGCCTTGCTAGTCTCTGCCCGTAGAACGTCGGAACCCGCCCCTGATCGACCGAAATGTCAGCTTTTGTACCCACTAAGATAGTCGCGTGAACTATTGAAAGCTTTGGACACCGTGCATGACCACCACGAAGGCCGATGGAGACGTCGTGAGCCTGATTGCTTAGCCAACGCAATACCGCGGAGCGGGCAGGGTACCTGCGCTAGCTCGACCCGTAACGAGTACTACTAACAAAAGAAATAAAGGGAACATACTCAAAAAATAAAGTGTACGTACCAGACGATGCAGAGGTAATCCATACGGCGTTTATTTGAGCTTAATGTCAAACAGTAGACTCGATCGACGTTCGAGTGACGAGAGGAGAGTCCGCCACCAACGAAGCCACGACCGGCTAGCACCGTACACATTCCCCGCACCACGGTCCACCCCACCGTTCACAACTTCGAAAATGATAAGAGCGAACAACGAGGAGGACACTGGCTTTCTTTCCCGAAAACAAGGTCAGCTATTCATGCGGGAAGGGTCCACTTCGAAGAAAAGGTCGGGGGCATCCTGTTCTGAGTCAGCAAGGCGCGCCTAGCTGGGCTTTGCTTGCGGGCGAAGTCGAGGGAAGCACAGGCGAGTTTTGCGGGTCCATGTCTCTTTTTTCGCTGCCTGAACTCGTGATACGTGCGAACATCCCGAAGAAAAATGTTCCGGGTGCCAAAATAGCAAAATTTTGGCTTTGGATCGTGGATTAAAGTGGATTTTGGATTGTAAAACAGGGTTGCCAAACGCAACTCTCAAAAGATCACGCGTGATCGCCGAGAAACCTCCAACCGCCTCTCGCCAACCGCCAACCGCCTCTCGGTGTGTCTGAACGGGGTCGCTCGCGAACCGCATCCGCAACCGCTTCGCGAACGCGGATCCGCTTCCAGTGTGAATGCGCCATTAGGCGCCCGTTTCCAGCTTGAGCGGCGTCGCCGTCGGCGTCGGCGTAACCGCGCGGTGCATCATGGGAAATATCCCATAATGCACCGCGCGGAAAGGAGGAGGGAGGAGGAGGGGGAGGAGGAGGGAGAGGAGGAGGAGGAAGGAGGAGGAATGAGGAGGAGGAGGGAGGAGGAGGAAGCTGAGGAGGAAGGAGGGGAGGAGGAAGGAGGAGGGGAAGGAGGATGAGGGGGAGGAGGAGGAGGAGGGAGGAGGAGGAGGAGGAGGAAGGGGAGGGGGAAGGAAGGGGAGGATGAAGGAGGAGCGCAGGAGATGGAGGAGGAAGAGGGGAGGGAGGTGGAGGAGGGGAGGATAAAGGAGGAGGGGGAGGACGAGGGGAAAAGGAATGGGAGGAGGAAGGAGGAGGGGGAGAAAGGAGGAAGGAGGAGGGAGGAGGAGGATGGGAGGAGGGAGGAGGAGTATTTGGTAGGATGAGGAGTTGAGGAGGAGGGAGGAGGAGTTTACCCTCCCCTCAGTACCCTTCCCTCCTCCTCCTCAAGAGCTGCGCTCTAGTTCGGCGTTACAGGAAGTTGTAAACGGCTTTCATTTTTTTTCTCCAAAATGCTCAAGCACCGCTTTACTACTACTGTATTAATGCGGCAGCATTAGTGCCCACTCGACATTGGAAAAGTTAACGGCATCCGTCATTGGGCGAAACAGTGAAACGTGAAGCGCGCCACGTATAGAAGAGAATAGTAGTGAATGTTAAAGGCAAGTGTAAGACGACGTGACGGGGCGAAAGCCTATCCGCGCGCGGATGCTGGTTCGAGTCTGATCTTGCAGCAGCGTTTGGCAGCGAATGCTGCTGCTGCGCGTGCAAGGCGGGTGAACGAAACAGAGGCGGATACAGCGCCCAGCTCTGCTGGCCAAAATGCGGCTGGCGAAAATGCTGCGGCAATCAAAGACCGCCGTTTGGACTCCGCGCAGGGGCAGTGTGGAACTAGCAAGGCTAACACAAACTGCTTGTTTTGGCTCAAATACGCAATACTAAAACGCACTCTAAACGCAAGCTTTACACCTTTGCGTTCCTGTGGCGTTAGTAAGATTCATTGACCAGCATATTTTGTACGCCTTTCAAAATTGTAATTCCTAGCGTACACACTTGAAATCGAGCACGCGTATACACTTTGGCGAAAAGGTTTCTCCCTTTTCAATCTACTCAGAAATTATGAACTTTCAACAATAGAGAAAGAACGGCTCTTGTGCATTTCGCGCGTCTGATATCGGGTGTTTGTCGTGGGCACACTGGTTTGCGAGCTGGAACCCAGCTGGTCATCTGTCATATAATTCATCCAAACCATTACTTATCGCGATTATCCTTGTTGTCACCAGCATCACTTATGGCGTTGACAGCGTTTTTACTTTCAGCAGGCGGCTTTTCAGAAAGCCCTAGACAGCTGGTGCTCCCATTAAAGGCTTTCACATGATTGAGGACAGGAAGCACGTAAGTCATAATCCCATATGATACAGGATTTGCGAAATGCTTGGAAATGTTGTAAAGATGTGCCACGTTGAATTGGAGCTATGTGGAAGACAGTGCCATGTGCGAAATGGTCTTTGGGCCTTTACTGGTGATAACTCCAATCGGTAGAAACCTCCAAGTTTTGTGATATAAACAGTTATCCCAATGTATTTTTTTCCGGTGTTTTTGAAGGGTTTAGATTTGGTTAGAGCGAGCTTCGACCCTTGCAAAACACATATGCCGAAATTCCAGCCAGCAAGCGATGATTTGCCCTATGCTAGCAGAAAGACTGCCTTGCGATGTCGGTTTCTAAAAACACGACGTTTAACAAACTACCTATTTTTATTCCTTCGCGATAATTAAGATTCAGATCTCGAGTAGGAAAAAAGCAAATGCGCAAGCGAAATGAAATTGGCGTCGCCGATGTTCCCTTACTCGGTACACAGTGTAGCGTCGCTTGTTTGCAGCAGCAGGGATCAAGACTTTAGTTACAGAGATGAACTTGAGCAAGTGATGCGTGCGACCGACACAAAATCCTGCTTTTTAAGTGGAGATGAGAATAAGAGACAGGTCGTCTAAGACGTTAAAAGGAGCGAACTGAGATAGGACGAAAAAAGCACACGTACGACACGGACACGTCCTTTTTCTGCTCGCGCATTTTAACCTTTTAGTTTCTATCTACCAACTTGCCCCAATCAAAATCTTATTACGTCGTCTAAGACTTATTGTTTTAGTTATCCATATCTGCGTTGCAAATCTTGAATAGAATGTGGCTCCTACTCCTGTTAGAGGTGTCTATCACAAAACTTGCTTACTGCAGCAAAATCATGTCCTAGCATATCACTGTAGCACAATTTGTGTCGGGTTACGTTGAATCTTCTTTTTTTATATAAAGGTTGTTCTAAAGTTTTACAGATAAAAAAAGCCGAATAGCCGCACAAATGCTTTCCAAGGAGGAGAGGTGTTTCAACCAGAACCCAACGTTTTAGAGGTCTAATCGTCACTATAAGTCAAGCAAAAAAAAAAAAAATTCAATTTAAAGTTATATTTAGCGAAAAAAAACAACATACGGCTCAAATTTAAAACTTGCTGAGCTTCATCGAAACCATTAAAGCCGTACATTTTAGAAATACATGAAGCACGCAGAAAGAGCGGAGTTGCACTAAATTTCACCACTGTGCAACAGGCTCAAGGCCGGCGGTGGGGAAATGCAAATGGTACTCTTAATGAATATGATTATTATATTGTGGCTGCGGTCGCCTAGGTGTGTCCGAAGAAGGCGGCCTAAAAGCCCACGAGTCTGTGCCGGACAGATGCTCCATGCTTGATGCACTCCACCCAAATGCAATGGTTTTAATGGTCGCCAGCAAAAAAAATGGAGACATTGTTCTCACACATGACAGAGGTCGGAAGAGGACCTGTGTTTACTCCCAATGCACTAGTGATAAAGGAAAAACATAGGTAACTCCGAGGCGTTCCGGCCCAGGTATCCTCAATTGACGGGTTTTAATCCCGACCGAGGTGCCCTCAATCTGACAAAGCACCATTCAAAAGAATGCACTGTGTAACCAATATTTCTGCTGCACGACGAAAATATTCCCTGGCTGGCTACTGGGTGCGCCAGATGCCGTTCCTTGGTTTCACACGGGAAGCCCTCAAATTTCACTTTGACACCGTTCCGGCTCATGTCTCGGCTCGGGGTGTTGTATGGCTTCTTTTAAACCTCTATAGATTATGATTTGGCGATGCTGTGTTGTAGGTTTCTTGCGGTTTCTTTGGTTTCTGGTAGAAAGACTAATGACTTGACCGTTTCAGAGCTACAGCAGCGTTGCCAGATGGAAAAGTGATACTGACACTAAATTGGCATCCAAATTTTACCAAGCTCACGAACACTTCCCTCCTAATACTCTTATTCTGAATTCTTATTCAGAACATGTGTTGTGCACATATATCTCTGGTACATATTGCCACGCTCGTCGGCGAGCGACCGCGTGCGTGGCCGAGTGGTTACCGCGCTTGACTGTCGCGCGGAAAGTCTAGGTTCGATTCCAGTCAGTGGAATGTTCTTTTATTTATTCTTTCAACATTGCGTTCTCGTGAGTTCGAGAACATTCTCGTCTGATCGAGTTCCGAATGTTCCAGTCGCCGAACATTCTAGGCCGATTATTCCAGAAGCCAACGCGCGTACATAAGGGGCTTCGCGTAGCGATCTGCGGTCAGTTTCGCCCCAGCGTTCGACTCTGCTCTTTCGCCGACTTCGACGCCCGCGACGCTCTGCTGTTATCTTCTGTTTCCTTTTTATTTTTGGGCACAAGTTCGCCCCCATTAAACGTTTCAGTTTCCCCAGTTATTCTTTGTTTCACCTTGTCATTCGTGACATTTTGGTGGAGGTGCGGGGTACCGCATGTCCGTGCAGCGCAGCCCTCCGAGTTCCCGCAGTACAAGTCCGAACCCAAGCTCCCGAGGACCCAACGAAGACCAGATCGAGACCCGATCGAGTCGCCGCATCCAAGGTCTACACCCGGAACACGGACTTCTGCCACCCAGGACCAAGCAGCCAACGAGGCCGACAATGGACGACCAGCAGTCGCAGACCCCGGCCGCTTCTACCATCATTTACCTGCCCGTCGCACCCCGGACTCCGACGCCTTTCCACGGGGAGATCCACGAGGACGTTGAGGATTGGCTACAACATTACGAACGAGTGGCCCGCCATAACCGATGGACACCGGAGCAGTGCCTTCAGAATGTCTACTTCGCTCTGGAAGGCACGGCACGCACCTGGTTCGAGAACCACGAAGCGTCGATTTCGTCGTGGGAAGAATTCCAGGCCGAGCTGCGACGCACCTTTGCCAACCAGCAGCGACGACAGCGTGCCGAAGAACTTCTCCAAGCAAGACACCAAGGGCCAAACGAGAGCGTCACAAGCTTCGTCGAAGACGTTCTCCGCCTCATGAACCGCGCCGACCCAAACGCTCCCGAAGAGAAAAAGTTGCGGGTCCTAATGCGGGGCGTGAAAGAAAACATCTTCGGGGGCCTCGTGCGGAGCCCGCCTACCACCGTCGAAGGTTTCATCACTGAGGCCACCAACATCGAACGTGCCCTTCACGCACGGGCCTCACACTACCAGAGACTTCCCGGCTTCGCTGCCCTCTCGCCGTCCAGCTGCAGCATCCCGGACATCCGCGACATCATCCGGGACGTCGTCCGGGAGGAAATCAAGAAGTTCCTGCCTGCTGCCCACCAGCCTGCTTCGCTGTCAATAGCCGAAGTTGTCCGCGAGGAAGTTCAGCGGGCATTCCAACCTGAGGCTCCTGCCAGCGCAGCAGTACCCGAGGAGCCTTCTCTGACCTACGCCGCGGTAGCTCGGAGACCGGCTCCAGCTGCCCGGGAGTATTCGACGCCATCTCGACGTGACCTACCAGAGCCGCAGACTTTCCGACGTCGGGAAGGGCAACCCCAGCTCGTCCGCACTGAACAACCGGCGCCTAGGAAGACAGATGTCTGGCGCACGGCCGATCGACGACCGCTGTGTTATCACTGCGGCGAGGCCGATCACGTCTACCGGAGGTGCCCGTACCGACAAATGGGCCTGCGAGGCTTCGCGCCGAGCGACCCGCGACCTCGCCTTGGGGAGCGACCAAGAGACATCGAGGAGTACCTCCGACGACCCCTGTCCCCGGTGCCGACTCCACCCCGAGGTTCCCGTTCGCCTTCGCCTCGACGTGCGCTTTCGCCCTTCCGCCGCTCTCGTCGGGACAGCCTGTCCCCCTATCTCGTCGGGAAAACTAAGTGCGGCAACGCCTGGAGGTGGCGTTGCCGAAGACGACCAAAGTAAAGAGCCTCCAAGAACGCCGGAGCGCTCCCACTCTCCCGACGCCACGCATCGCAACGAAGCCCCTGCAACGGTGTCCAACAACCTAAATGTTGTTATCGACGGCTACGACGCATCGGCACTCGTGGACACCGGAGCAGACTACTCAGTCATGAGTGGGAGGCTCTCTCGCCGCCTGCGAAAAGTTACGACGCCCTGGGGAGGACCACAAATTCGAACCGCCGGAGGACACCTTATCACGCCTGTCGGAAGTTGCACTGCTCGCGTCGAAATTCACGGCGAAACGTGCCCTGTGAAATTCGTCGTTCTACAAGACTGTTCCAGAGATGTCATTCTCGGCATGGACTTTCTGTGCGAATACGGCGCCGTCATCGACCTGGGTGAGAACAGATTGACGCTGCGGAAGCCTGTTCCGCCTTCAGAGAAACCCCAAACAGCGTCAGCCGCCGTCCGAGTCGCCGCCGACCACGTGAACCTGCCGCCGCGATCAAGTGTTGTCGTACCCGTCGTGGCCGATACAGCTACCTGCGGCGAAGTTGTCCTGGAAGGCAACCTTCAATTGCTCCTGGGAAGAGGAATAGGCGTCGCAAGAGGAGTAGCTGAACTTCAGGATGGGCGGACTGTGGTCCTCGTGACGAACTTCCGAAATGAAACGCAACACCTCACGAAAGGTGCAGCCGTGGGCCACGTCGAGGAACTTCGAAACGCCGCCGAAATCGCCGCGATTACTGACGAAACCTCGCCACCTCAGCAAGACAGTACGTCGCCAGCGCAGCTCGACATTGACCCTAAGCTTCCGGGCCCGAAACGACGGCAGCTGCTTAACCTCCTCGCCGAATACCGCGACTGCTTTGCGACGTCGTCGAAGGTACGCCAAACCGCCGTTGCGAAGCACCGCATCGTTACCGAGGACGACGCGCGCCCTGTGCATCGATCGCCGTACAGAGTCTCCGTTAAAGAAAGGGAGGTAATCCAGGAGCAAGTTCAAGAGATGCTGAGAGACGACATAATCCAACCTTCAAATAGTTCAAGGGTGAAGAAAGAATAAAACAATTAAAACTGGGACAATACAACACATCTTTCAGCTAGCAACGGACGAGTAAAAATTTCAACAGCGAGCAGCCGACTATACCCAGGAGGGAAAGGGAGGAGAAGGGGAGAGAAGGGGAGATAAAAAACGCGAAGTGCAAGTCAGAGAGGGGGTTTATCTCGGATTTTAGAAATTCAACCTCAGTTTTCGTCAGCAGGAGGGAAGGGTTTGACACGTTGTTATTTACGGTGGTCATGGCGAATGACTCTATGATCTCCCTGCCAAATCTGCTGTCATGCCCTCCCAGGATTTTTGTTTCATCAAAGAGGGGATGACAAAGCGAACACGAACGGGCATGTATGACTATGGGATGATAGGAATCTGGAGAGGCCTTAGAAACTTCGTTGTGATGTTCCCGGAGTCTGTGATTGGTGCATCTGCCGGTCTGACCTATGTATTGATGGCCGCAGCTCAAGGGGATGGAGTAAACTTTCTTCTCTTTGCATGGAATGAATTTCTTTTCGTGTTTAACAGTGCAGCTAATTGGAATCCGGTTGTTGTTCACTTGTTGACAGAGTTGCTTAAGACGCATGCGGCACGAGAAAACAACATTCGTGTCGAACTTCGAAGCAATGGATTTTATCCGGTAGACTGAGTCCATGAACGTAAAAAATCGGGCTTTCTTTTTGTGGCTGGTGACTGGCGATCAGGCCCTGCGAATCAGCCTTTCCATTACTCGATCGTAGAAGGTCGACGGGAAACCCTGCCTTGACGAGCCTTTTGTGCTGGAATCTACCGTCAAAAGAGAGGCGTTTGCATTGGTTCATGCCTCGCTCCCGTTTTCAGCGAGTCATTTCTTTTATTCGTCGACAGAGCCATAAAAACACAACTGGACATCTCCGCGCCTGGCTGCCATGTTTTCAGATATGTAGATGATTATCTCATCATTCATCCTGATCAAACTTCTCCAGATAGCATTACAGCCATTTTTTCCGCTTGTTCGTCAGGCCTCACTTTCACGAAGGAAGAACCTTCGAATGAAGGTCTTCAGTACCTGATTTGCGGCTTCACGTCAGTTCCACTGGTACTCTGCTGGGCCTTTCAACAAAGGTCTGCTAAACCTGTCCTACCGTTTTCTAGCGCCCATTCGAAGTCGGCAAGCACGGCATCATCAAATCGGGTTTTTCTTCATCCTTCACGAAGTTCTGCTGTCATCTTTCAGAAGATAGCTTCAGAGTCCAGCACAAAAGGCTCGTCAAGGCAGGGTTTCCGTCGACCTTCTACGATCAGTCAATAGAAAGGCTTGATTCGCGGGCCTGATCGCCAGTCACCAGCCACCAAAAAGAAAGCCCAATTCGCCGTCATTTTTTACGTTCACAGCTCACGCCCCACCGGATGAAATCCATTGCTTTAAAGTTCAACACGAATGTTTTCTCGTGCCAGCATGCGCCCTTAAGCAACCCTGTCTAACATTTCCCGGAGCTGGCGCTCGAGAATGAAGGGCGTGTGCGGTATCTGCTCTGCTCCGATATCTCGCCAGCGATTTATCGTCTGCTCGGGTACGTGCGCTCGCAGTTTCCATTGCGAATGCGTCAATGTTCTTGAGGCCGACTTTGACCTGCTCGTAACGAAAGGAGTTAGCGCATTCAAGTGCGACTTATGCACAAAACGTCGGAGCGAGGAGACGTCGATCGTCAGCACCGGGTCGTCTGCTTCGTCGGTTCAGGACAGCGACAGGCGACCGGGAGAGTCGCCACTGGATGACTGCGGTCTCCGCGAGCTGGTGCAGGAGCTCTGTCGCAAGATAGAAGACCTGACTCAAGAAGTGCGGTCCTTACGGAGCGACAACGAGTCTCTGCGTACTCATCTAGCGCGGAATACTGACCTTCTTCGGAGTTCCCTTGTTGCTCGCGAGCCTCGTCAAGTGCAACAGAATGAACCAGCACCAACGTACTCTGAAGCATTGCAGCCCAGTGCATCCGCCTCGTCGGCGACCACAGGTTGGCCGTCTGTCTCCGAGGCCTCTCTACGTCCATCGAGAGGCGAACTTCACCAGCGTCCATTATCTTCGATAACGACGAGACTTCCTCGGATTGATGAACGTCGCTTGGAACTGTCTGGTGAACGTCACGGTTCGCGTGGTTTCGACAGGGGCAGTGTGCCAGCGCTCTCGGACCAGCGAGGATACACAGGTGCCGACGGCTCTAAGACGACCGTCAACCAACCCGTGGACGCTGACGGATTCTTGCAGGTCGTGCCACGCCGACGCGTGAAAGCTTCAGTCGGCTCGGCCAAAGAGAGCAAGTTACGTGTTGTGGCTAAGCCTCCGAGGAAGAAGGCTCTTTTCGTCTCTCGGCTGCACCCCGAGACAACTTGTGAAGAAGTCTCGGAAATCGTGGGAAGTGTGTTGGACAGCCAAGGTTTCGAATGCACGAAGCTGGCCTCAAGGTACGACACCTACGCTTCGTTTCATGTGTCTGTTAACGATGAAGATTTCGAAAGGCTGGTCTGTCCTGACTTGTGGCCGGAGGGCTGCCTTTTTTGGCCGTTCTTAGGCAGACTTAGGCTGGACGATGCGCGTAGCGCTCCGAAGCTTAAACCAAAGCAAGGGGAAGATCTTATCGCCCCTTTAGACTGCTAAACCTTAATGCACGAAGTGCTGCCAATAAGGCGGTGGAGCTGGAAGGTGCTCTATTGGCATTTGATCCTGATGTTGCAATTATAACAGAAACTTGGTTGCATAGTCAAATAACTGATAGTAGTGTTTTCCCTGATGGTTTTAAAGTTTTCCGACGTGACCGCGGTTCGAGAGAGGGAGGGGTCGCTCTTCTGGTCAAGGAGTCACTTCAGTGCACGTCCATTGAACACAACTATGACTGTGAAATGGTTTGGGCTACTATATGCTTTGGTAGCCAGTTAATGCTTGTAGGAGGAATGTACAGATGTCCCCAAGCTAGTATCGATGTTTTACGTAGTTTATTTGAGTTTCTTTATTTCAAAACTAAGCAATTTTCACGAGTAATATTGGCCGGTGATTTCAACTTGCCAGACGTAGACTGGGACAGCGTGATGCCCAAAGGGAGCTGTGAACATTCAAGACTGCTTGTCGATATTGCTTTTAGCAATAATTTAAGCCAGGTGGTCAAATGTCCCACGCGCGTGTCAAACGGTTGCGAGTCATTACTTGATCTTGTGTTTTTATCTGAGGTCGTTGCCAGAAGTGTTCTTGATGTATTTATCGCGGATGGCATATCTGACCACGCAATAGTTGTGTGTGACTTATCTGCTCCGCATTATTCGTACAAAGTGCCCGAGGCTAAACGTTATCGTGATTTCACCCTGGCAAGCGATGTCGATATTCTCGACTTCTTGGAAGTTGCTCTTGACAGATTTACTGTTTTTTACGAGGAAAACGATGAGTCGGTGGATAAGCTTTGGCTCTTTTTCAAGCAGGTTGTCTTTACATGTATTGAGAAGTTTGTTCCAGAGCGTTCAACAAAGAGAAAGAAGAACAGTCCATGGGTGACGCGAGATATCTTACATCTAAAACGAAAAATAAATCGATTAGAAAGGTTCCAACCAAGTTTAAAATTTAAGCTTCCACATTTACGTCAAGAGTTACGAACCTTAGTGCGCACATCTAAATATCGTTATTTTAATGTCACAATGCACAACTTCCTAAAGGAAAACCCAAGAAAGTTTTGGGCGCACTTGACAAAAAAGAGTGTGACGATTAAGGAGCTTAGTCATAGCGGAAGGGCGATTGTCGATGAAGAGATGCATCGCAAGCGAGTTCAATTACTTTTTTCTTCTGTGTACACAGTCGACAACTCTGTTTTGCCGTCATTTACTTATAACAATTGTGGGATCGGTGACTTAGTGGTCTCAGTAGAAGGTATTTTCGACAGTCTTTTGCGATTAGACATTAGGAAGTCGTGCGGCCCGGACGAAATTCCTAATGCTTTTTTACATAAGTATGCTGAATGGTGTTCCAAGTTTCTTTTTTGGATTTACTTTTGCAGTTTAAAAACGGGTGAGGTGCCACTAGACTGGAAAGTAGCTAAGGTAGTGCCCATATATAAGAGTGGCGAAAAAAAGAGTGTTTGCAACTATAGACCAGTGTCGCTTTTAAGTACGTGTAGCAAAGTTCTCGAACATTTTATTTTTAAGCATATCATAACTTTCCTAGAATCAGAAACGTTCTTAGTTGATGAACAGCACGGGTTCCGACGAGGATACTCGACAGTGACTCAACTTCTTCACACGATCCACAACTTTGCCTCAGCCATCGACAATGACGGTCAGGTTGACACTATTTTTCTAGATTTAGCTAAGGCGTTCGATAGAGTTTCGCATAGGAAGTTATTACATAAGCTGAAGCAAGTACTTGGCAATGAATGTCTCCTGAGGTGGCTGGATTCTTACCTCACGAACCGTAAACAGTTTGTTTGTGTGGGCAAAGCTGAATCCACTGAGTTACCTGTTCTTTCTGGAGTGCCTCAGGGCTCGGTGCTCGGTCCGCTGCTGTTTTTGGTTTTTATAAACGACCTGCGAGTAGATAAGCCCTCTATACAGTGTCGTTTTTTCGCTGATGACTGTGTATTATTTTCCCAGATATCTAGCGTGTCGGATCAAAAATGTTTAGATGACAGCGTTAAAATTATTTTTTCATGGTGTCAGAAGTGGCAAATGAATTTGAATGTTAAGAAGTGTGTGCAAATGTCTATAACGCTGAAAAAGGTTCCCCTGTTCTTTTCCTATACCATTGACTCAAACGCTTTAGAAGTAGTTAATGAGTATAAGTACCTAGGTGTTACAATCACGTCAAACTTAAGTTGGGCTCATCACATTGGGCAGGTTATTGCAAAAGCGTCCAGTAAATTGTGGTCGTTACGAAGGACTATGACCCACTGTACTTCTGAGACGAAGCTCACGGCGTATAAATCTCTAATCCGGCCTCTGCTGGAATATGCTGATATATTATGGGACCCTTATTCACAATCGCATGTTGATCAGTTAGAAAGCATTAAAAAAAATCTCTTAGATTCATTTATAATTCGTACGGCAAAGATTCACATGTGACACCGTTGTATGCAGCATCCGGTCTAACCGAGTTATCACGTAGAAGGAAATTAAAACGTTTGAAATTTTTGCATAACATAATATATGATAAAGTTGCTTTGAAGTTTGATAAGTATCTGCAGTATAATGATAGCCGTGATACAAGGCAGAAACATGAAAAACTACTCCGTGAGTTCCGTTGCAAGAAAGATGTTTTTAAACATTCATTTTTTCCTCGAACCGTGTGCGAGTGGAATGCGTTGCCCCACAGCGTGACAGCTATTGTTTCTGCTGCTTCGTTTGCTAGTGCAATCGATGATCTTTTCTTTGTTGCCAATGAATAAGTTACCTGTTTGTTTTATTTCCATGCCTGTATGTACGCGAACTAGCATTCCCTGACGTTATATTTCCACCACCATGCCTTGGCCCTCAAAAGTTGGCCGGCAGTATCCTCA